>JAZKJV010001576.1:758036-977898 GCA_037367405.1 Ottelia alismoides | reverse complement strand
TAGCTGAGGCACAGGTCACTATGGGCAGTTACTGATATTCTTATGGATCCAGATGGTGTAGGAGACCAGAGGAGGGCAGAGTTAGCAACCCTGGAGGAGTTGAGAGATACAACTTTCTCAAACAGCCTACAGTATAAGGAGAGAGTGAAGGAGTGGCATGATTCTCACATCAGCCACAAGCATTTTGAGATTGGTCAGAGAGTATGGCTGTTTGATGCGAGGCTTCGTTTATTTCCAGGGAAGCTACAGAGCAAGTGGAAGGGACCCTACTTGGTCAGAAAGGTACACGACAACGGTAGCATTGATATATCTGAGTTGTCTTCTGAGAGTACCTTTCGAGTGAACGGCCAGCGGCTCAAGCCATTTCTAGATCATGAGCCGCGGGTCATTGATCTTGCCCCTATTCATTTTGCGTGAGAGGTGGTCTTTGACTCACATCTAATGCATCTCACGCCTGATTTTCACTGATCCTCCGCCTTGTATAGATCCAGATGTATATATCACTACATTCTTTAGTCCCACATCCCTTTCTTCATCTTGTGATTATGCTATACTTAGGGTGCACTTTACCCTAAGTATAGGGGGGATGTGAGACCTTTGGGTATTTCTTTTGTTTCTGTCTACCCCCGTTTTTGCTGCCTATACTTAGGGATATTTCACCCTATGTATAGGGGGGGTAGACCCTGTACATTCTCCACTCGGTTTTCCCTTAGTGTACAGCCTGCTATACTTAGGATTACTTGATCCTAAGTATAGGGGGAAGACCTGAGACCCTCTTGACTTTTCTATCTTCGTCTTTGTATATAGCCTTTCTTTTCACTTCCCTATACCTAGCACGAGTTATGTCTTCTTCATCGCTCTTGACTCTGAGGACATCGTTCGAGCTAAGTATATGGGGGTGTGTATATATTTCATATATACTTTAGCCATAACTCGTACTTTGTGTGAGTGTGTTAATAAATAAAATTGACTAAAAATCACAAAAATTAAAAATTTTTCATGTACACAAACTTCTTTTATTTGCACATAAATAGCTAGTGTACAAACTATTTTTGTAAAAATATTTTGAAAAATCTTTTGTGTAAAGCTTGTGTAAATACGTTCTTATCAAAATTATGTATATAGTACAAAATTTTTCCAAAATGTTTTGAAAATCAAAAGTTTGCAAATATCTCGTGTAAATGTGTGTAAATACTTGTGTTTGCAAAACTTGCACTTCATGCATCATCCATTCATGATTTCAAAACATTTTTCAAAAATTTTGCATGTTTGTAAAAATTTGTGTAAATAGCATCTTTTTGTACATATGTATATAGTTTTTCTGGATGATAGTTGACATTTAAACTAGCCTGGAATCAAATTGAGAAATGGAGCTTGATTAAGATCTTAATCCACCTAACTTCTAAAAGGAACCTTATAGGGCTTAGGTTTAAGGCTTTTCAGGTCCATGGTGACTTAATTCTTTGAGTCCACTAGGCTATGATCACATGTCATCTCAATGAGCCTAAGTAGAGCACTTAACAACAACACATGACTCATATAGACAATGGCTTTACTTGGACACCAGCACTATGCACCGAGCTCTCTACGGATGAGGTGGTGAGGAGGCAGTCTTCCTTGACTTGGGGTAGCATATGAGGTTAGTACTTCTAGGCAGAACCTCTCTTCTTCTTTTAGTGAAGGAAGTGCGTCTTAACTTGGTCTGGTTGCCATGAGGTCTAACGACGTGAGTTGTGGGTTGCAATAAAGCTTCAAAAGAGGGATAGTCTACTGGCTCAAGAGGAAAAACTCCTTGTATACATGCTGCACATGTACATGTTGTATAGATGCACTTGAAAAAAAAATGAAAAAAGAAAATAACTCCAAAAAAGTGGTGGGTCTGATAGAAAATGATAATCCCACCGGAGTATGTATATAGAGTGCAATAAGCAAAGCTTGGTTCCATGATCCACCTGATGTAGCTTGCAGCAGGAGACTTGGCTACGCTGGTCAAGCTCCCAAGGGTACTTGGCTACACTGGCCTTGACCCATTCTCTTCTTCCTCCTCTTCTTGAGCCGGTTGAACTTGAACTTAGAAGGGAATACCCTGCTCCTCGAGGAAAGAGTGGCCAGATTGAGGTCATAGAGTTACCTTGTTGGGGAGGGTTGTCAAGTTGCCATTTCTGAGGTGGAGACCTTAGACCTCACATTCACAGGACAAGAAAAGATTCATGGTCTTCAGGGTTTGTGATTGATGACTTGTTCTGACCTGGAGCATTGAGGAGTCTTGGTTATAGATTAGTGGAACTTAGAGGCTGTTGAGTTTTAGGCTTAAGTTCAAATAATGTTCCGACACATTAATAATCCAAAGATCTGATCGAGCTCCATACCTCAATTTAATGAAGGCAAGTTTAATAATCAGCCTTGATCCATGTACATTCTCTTTTTCTTTTTCTTTATTTCTTTTTCACTTCTTTTTCAAATAAGTGTTTGCTAAGGGACTAGCAAAGTTAAGTATAGGGGGGTGATGAATACTCATTCATCACTCTTTATTCTTATATTTTAGCTACAAAAACCTTTGCAAGTGCATGTATATAGTTGTAAATAGAAATAATTACCAAAAGCATGCATTGTGTAAAAACCTATAATTAGCATGTTTTTGTGCAAAAATAAAAGAATAAAGATTAAAAAGAAAAAGAGGAAAATATTTAGAATAAATATTGAGCAACCTAACCCAAGGGAGGGCTCAGCATGGGCCTGACCGCATAAAAGCCAAAGTAGAGGGAGATAGGGGCTCATGTGTGTAAATAGCGATGTAAATAAAATAAAAATATTTTCCTCACAAAAATAGATTCAAATAGGCTTATAAATATTTTTATATATTTATAAATATAAAAACAAAAAAAATATAAAAATTAAAAAGAAAACAAAAATATCATTCATGTACATGATCACCTTGTATATAGTTCCATCATCCCTATTTATTTATCCTTATAAATAAATAAAAATTTATTTCCAAAAGTCTTGTAAATATCCTATATTATATAGTATAAATAAATAAAATAAAAACAATTAAAACAAAAACAAATAAAAAATAACAAAATTAAAAACATAAAAATATATTGTAAATATACCATGTATATAAATGCACATATGTATTTATTTCACCTATGTATATAAATAATAAAAATAAAATAAAAATGTCTTTTTATTCCTCATTTTTATAATATAAATAAATAAAATATAAAAATGGGAATAAAATTGTATAAAATTAACAATTAAAAATAAAAATTCAAAACCTAAATATTATATATATACCTATATATGAACCTACTATGTATATACCTTATTTTATTTTGAAAAAATTAATTAAAAATCACAAAAAATAGAAAAAAATAAAATAAAAATATTTCATGTTTTAAGTTTTTACTAATTCGGCCATTAACTACCTTTAATTTCACTTCCAAAATCCATCCACGTGGCCGCTCCCCATTGGCCCTGGGGATTGTTGACCGCCCGGTCAACTACCCCCCCCCCAGGACCACTTCCCACGGGCTTAGGCGCCCGACCCGATTTCCCCCTTTTTAGCGCCTAAACCCGATTCATCCCCACCTAAACCCCGGGTCAGATCCATCTATGATACATCCGAGATCCTCGCCGGAGCCTCCACATCGGGATCCGCGCGCTCCAGTGCCCTACCCACGCCCTTCTTCCCGGACCCTCCAGCGTACTAAAGCCGAGCTCCGCCACCTTCATTTGCGATCTTTGGCCATTCGCTTCCACCCCCAGTGAGCTCCAGCGCGTGAGTGAGAGTGACAGCTTGCTTCCCGTGCTGTTGAAGCGAGGAGAGGGACCAGATTCCACTGATCCGCCGAGTATCTCCGCCTTGCTCCGCCCAGAGCCGGAGCTCGAGCCTCGGAGGGAGACGCTCCTCGAGGCGACGACCCAGAGCACCGCCAGCTCATCCCCAGTCTCATCATCCGCCCAGGTAGCCCCTTTAGCTTTTCTTTTTCTTTAATTTGTTAGTACCCCCTTTTTGCTTCTCCGCCGTTCGCCGTCGATTCCGTCCACGACCGACCCCCATTCGATCATCGGGCTTTTCCATAGCCACCGCCTTCCTCCCGCGCACCTTCTCCATATCCCCATCCAACCCAGCTCGCACAGGAGCTGGGACTCGAGCTCCTCCGTCTACCCCCTTCGCCGGAGCTCGTCCATACCGCTCCACAGACCATCTCCACCCGCCTAACCGGGTCGAGGCAGTTTGCCCTCGACCCGCGAGTCTCCTGGTTCGCTTTGCAGGTACCTCCAAGTCCATCTGAGGGCTTTGACCATCAGGCCCAGGAGCTTCATCTCCGCCGACCTCGCCGGAACTCTCCCGAGCTCGGCCAGGTCATCGGAGACCACCACGCAACGCGGAAGCACCCCACGCTCCTTCTCCGATCTTCAGTGTGCTTCCAGGAGGACTGCAACGCCGCTACGAGCCCGGCGAAAGTCACCGACGTCCAGTTCATTCAGCATCCTCTATCGCCGTTCGATCGCCTCAGACCTCCAGTTCCTATCTCGACCGTCCATCTGAGGAGGTCCCCGCACCGCCAGATCCTTGGAGAGGCGATCTCCACCGTTGATCCAATGTGACGCAGCCACCGCTTCTCTCTGCCACTTGATCTGCTACGTGGCAACACCTGGATCGTCCGATCAGCCCGAGGAGCTTAGCTTTGGAGCCCCAGTCGCCCAGCACCGTCAGATGCACCACGTGGCATCCATCCAGCGGCTCCATTAATAAAGGGTAATTTACCCTTAGGCCCTCCTGTTTATTTTATTTCGCATTTAGTCCTGTAATTAGTTAGTATAGTTGTTTAGTTTTTGGTAAATTTGCATAGAGGACCCTGCATTTTATTTACTTTGCATTCATGCCCCTGTACGTTGTGTGACACGTGCTTCGTCACGTGGCTTTCTGGTGTATTTACATCTTATACCCCTGTAGTTCTGAATGTTACTGAATGAATGAAAGTTTTTGTGTATTTGCATTTATACCCCTGTGCGTGAAACATTTGAGCATGTGCGGATATTTTTGGGTTAATTGCAGATTACCCCCTGAAATTTTGATACCTGTTACCAAATAGTCCTCGGAAGTAATTTTCATTACATTTGGGTCCCTGAGTGCCTCAGGCACGTGCGACGCACGTGTTTACCTGGGTTATTTGCACCAGACCCCCCAGAACTTCGGGTATTTGCACATAGGTCCCTATACACAGTGCCCCCTCTTTATTTTTGAATAAAATAGCAAAACAACTCCAAATCCCATGAAAATTGGACACATGGCTCCTGCCATAGTGTAAAATTTTCTGGAATTTTTTTGGGACAATTTTGTTTTAATTTGATATTTTTAAAAATTAAAAAACATCTAATTTTGTTACTGTCTAACTTTAAAAATCACAAAAAAATATTAAAACTCATCTAAAATTCACAAAAAAATTACTTGATGCTTGTTAAGCTTGCTTGATTTTCTAGCCAAGTTTTGCTATTTTTCATTACCTAAAATTCCTAAAAATTGAAAAACACTTAAAATCTTATAAAAATTCTAATAAATAAACCAAAAATCCAAAAACAATAATTTAGGTGCCCAATATTTCCTTGTTTTATTCTCTATACAGGAAAAATACCTCCAGGCTAATTTGGGGCTTCTAGATATTTTATCTAGGTCCTTTTAGCTCGGCTGGACAATACCTACAGTTTCAGTGTTTGTTTGATTTTTAGAAAATTAAATAAACATCAGAAAAATCCCAAAAATTCATCAAAAACAATAAAAATTATAAAACACATAAAAATATTTTTGTTAGAATTTTTGGTTGATTTTTATTGCATTAAATAAATTGTTGAAGTGTGTTGTTTCTTTGCTTTTATTAGTTTCTTAATACATTAAAAATCCAAGAAAATATAAAAATATATAAAAAACCACCAAAAATACTCTTTTTATTTTCTTTTATTTCTTTTTTACTACTTCGTAGGCCGCGAGGCCAACCCGTGCTCCTTGTGTTCGACCCTGGTCGCTATACCAAGTTAAATTAATAGCAAGAACGCTTTCGTGCTTTCGAGTTGATTTTTGTTTGGTGGTCTATTTTTCTTGATTGAGCCATCTTGATCGCTTGGGTCGCAACGACTGTTTAGCACCTTATACCCTAGTGGTCGGGTCGCTTATCAGTTACTTGCAGTTATATATGCATTTGTTGAGAGGTAAGGACGAGTCCTTAAGGATAGAGCCCAAACCCTAATTCAGCCTACTCGTAATGAACGTGAATTTTTGCATTATCACCAATAAAAGCGACAAGATAATTGGACCATATTTATGGTCTTCACCAGGTATGCCTGTGAAATAATTGGGTTTTTTTGATCTTGTTTGACTCTTTAGCCTCCCGAAAAGCCTAGGCTCCATTATTATCATCTCCTGAGATTCATCATCTAGAGATCCAACTAACATTGATCCTTTCATCACTTAGCTTCCTATTCTTTATGCTTAGGCTTATTTTCAACCTAAGAATAGGGGGATCCTTTGTCATTCTGATTGTTCTCCTTGGGTCACCTGATTTTAGATTTCATATCTTTATACTTAAGCTATTTCTCAGCTTAAGTATAGGGGGACCCGAGTCTATATATTCCTCTGATTGATTCTTTTTATTTTTACACCTGTAATTATATCATCATTTTTCTATATTCTTTTATATTTAGAATGAGTTGTGGCTTTATATAACTTTGTGCTATGAGGACATAACAAAAGCTAAGTATAGAGGGGTCTACCATATATATTGCATATATACTTTAGTCATTGCTCATATTTTAAATTTTTTTCAAACTCTTGGGGTTATGGGTATCGTATTACATTTTTTGAACTGGTTTTTGTAAAAATGATTTGAAAATAATTTTTGAAACTTTATATATATTTGACATGGTTTTCAAATGTTTTACGTGGTTTGTGAAAATATAGCTCGACATTGTTTGGAAAATCATTTGTAAAATGTTTTGAAAACCTACATATTTATGTGGTATTGTTTTGAAAAATATTTTACGTAGGTTTGAAATATGAGGTTTTACTTGTTTTAAAAAATCTTTGTAAAAGTTTGGAAAATTTATATAATTATATGATAATGTTTACAAAAAGTTTTCAATTTTTCTTTTCAAAGCTAAGGGTGTAAAAGAGTCTAATTAATTAACCCTCTGAACTTTAAAAAATGAAAAAAAAAATAAAAATCACAAAAATATTAATGTATTAATTAGTGATTCTTCTCTTACACTTTCACTATGCACTCAAGGCTTGAGATGATTTTTAACACTATGTTTAAGAAGTCCCTAGACTTAGAGTTATCATGTTTTAATCATTAGGATCTTGGACTTAAAAAATTCACACTCCACTAGTTTGAAGATATGCATGCTATATCCCATGCTTATTCTCCCTTAAAAGAAATTTGACTATCACTCACATGCAAGACAACATTCATGATAAGGATGAGTCAAAGTATCACTGAGGAAACCAAGCTTGGAAGTTTGAGTTTGAACTTGATCTATATGGTGCTCGAGTATGGGATGAAATTAATGACGGCTTCTTGAAACCTGAGTGTCATCATCTTAGACAGTATGAGACATGTTCTCCTGCTATCTCTTGAATTTACCCTAAAGTGCCAGGGTGTGATGACATTTAATTAATAAGTGAATCAGTGTGCACCAATCTTTATGGTAAAAGCAGTGGAGCTAGTCAAAAATAAGAAAAGAAAGAAAGAAGTGTTGAAAGAAAAGCTTTCGCCCTACAAACACAAATATCAAAGAGCTTTTGCTAAAGGCAAGCCCTCCGAACCATTTCAATGTGTCCACTTGGACTACCGCTAATAGGACCAGGAGTCAGGATTGCACCCAAAAAGGGCTCTGCATCGTATATGCTACACGTCTGGGTGTAGAAGGTATATTAGATACTCAAAAAAGGCACATCCTTGTGTACTCCTAGGCTAACAAGTGCAGAAGACTCCAACTTCTCTTGCCGGACACACTGATTGGCAAAAATCAAAATGAAAATTGTGTTGAGTAATGGCACTTTAGAGAATCCTGTTCCAATGAGAGGAAGAGAAAATATGTACACAACTCATACGTCCTCTATAATATTGCCATCCATCTATCCCTTTGAAGTCTGACAAACTAAAGAGACTATGGATTGAAGCAAGACTAGATTTATTCCATAGGGTTGAGGGTTGGGTCCTTAGGAGAGCTTCTAAGATTGGAATTTTTGGTAATATTTTGAATCTACTCTCATGATGCAGTCTACACTAAGTCATACTTCTTATTTATATGTAACATTGAGATTCTGACATATTAGAGGAGTTGAATTCCTTTCGATTAATACTTAGATCAACTCAGAGTTTTAGGATTCCTAAAACCTAGTGTTCTCGGTCAAATCAAGCCTTGTTTACCCAGTTGCACATGTCATGGATTTCACTAATTAAACTAACTTTCTGACAAATTCTTTATTTATTATCTTTAGGATGAGCTTAGCTTATATATAGGGGGTGATAAATCCCAGATTTATCATCATTAATTATCACTATTATCTCTCTTACATAAGTTAATCAAAAAATTCATTGCCTAATTGACACTAATTACTAATTACTATTTTGTAAGTAACTAACACTAATTATTATATATTATTATAGCTCTACTATGGTGTAATATTTTATGTATTTATATCTTATTAAAAATCAAATAAAAATTAGGATACAATTGTGTATAAATAAATTAACATAAAATAAAATAAAAATACAAAAGAAATAAACAAAAGAAAATGTAAGAAAAGTGTTTTATATGGTTTTTATTACTCTTGAATTTTTATCTATATACATATGACCTCTGATCTCTTTGACTTCTACATGAAAGTTGTAGATCTCATCGAGATCTACAACATTCATGTTTTGAATTTTCTCTAATTCGTTCTCTAACTATTTTATTTCTATTTTATACTAATTTCTCTGATTTCTAATTATTCTACTGGGCCACGTGGTGCAATATGCTTTGGCCACATGGCCCGCTCTGGTCTAGCCTCCCATCTGCTCATCCACCGTCTAATCGCCTCCTGATCAGATGCATCTCATCCATTCAACTACATTTTTACCATAACCGTTGGATCATATGATCCAACGGTCCCCACTTCATCCCTAACCTCCAGCGTGGTCCACCTCGTCCAAACCGTCCCTACTCTCTGATTTACACCAACTACCTCCAGTTTCCTTCCGACCAACTGCCATCGCCCTCGCATTCTCCTAACTACCAGCACCCACGCCGACACCCTAACCTCCTCCTAACCTAACTTCCCTACTAATAGTAGTAGTTGAAACCTCGGCCAAAAACTACCAGCAACCTCCACCTTTTCCTCTTTAAATACGTCACCGCCGCCTTGTGTGGCTATTGTCAAACCTTGAACGGAGTTCCTCCTTATTGCTCCTCCTCTTCGTGATAGGAAGAAGGAGTCTATGCTATGCGATAATTGAGGTCTACTCTTGGTTCAACCCTTGGCTAGCAAGGTCAAGTTACACTGCCAATAGGCTGTTGTTTGAGCTTCACGCATGGCTGAGCATGTAAAGTGAAGACCCGAGGTCGTTGGTGATCTCAGCCCAAGCCACACCCTTCATCTCAGACATCTACAAGATACAAGTAACTTAAAATTTTAATTTGTTTTCTTATTTTCATGGATTTCTTCTTGGATGTATATATATATCCATCCCTCGAAGCAAAGTGTTCACGACCTTCCCCATGGATCCTTGATTTACGCGGGAGGTATTGTCCTCTGTGCTTCTCATTCCATTGCAACTTGCCATTTCAACCCATCTTCCTTCAGACATGAAGGAGGAACCTCATTTGGGCTTTCTCTTCTTCAATCGCTTAAGCCCGTCATCTCACTCGCTTTTGCATGCACACACACTATCTATGCTTCGTCTATGCTATACTAATGTTTTCAGGTGGACTGGAGTTTCAATGGTCGGAATTTCAGGTGAGCTCCAATCTGGAGCTTCATCTCCGAGAACCAGACCTTGCAAACAACATTCAGAATCTTTGGCTTTATCCTCGACAAATGGACATCTTCGCCTTGTTCAAGACAACTTCTTCAACCTTTAGAGCGATAGGAGAGCATAATAGGAGGATGTAGGGGGTTTTTGGAGCCCAGTTATAGTGCCACCGCTCGTGACGGTGCTCATATGAGGAGGAGTAACGTTCGTCGTCAGACTACCACCATTTAGGGATAATCGGATGGCTGAAGTTCATCCACGTCACATCGACCATGCCTACAACCTTGAATAGTCCAAGCCAAAGGCTGAAGCTCCAGACGCCAACAAGTGCTCCGAGCCACTACTTCCAACCGAGCCTGGCCGCACATGTTTGTGCGCATGTAGTCTTGGGTAAATTGCATCCCCACCCAACTGGTTCTTCTTTATTACAAAAATAACCCCACGCGAGGGGTATTTCATAATTTCATAAATAAGTTTTATGTTATTTACATTTTAGTCCCTCCAGGGACCTATATGTAAGTATTTCTGCATATTTTTATCGCATTTAAACCCCTGGATTCTATGTTGAATAACTTGAGCATATGATCTCCAAATGAAGTGATTTCAGTGGCTTTGATCCATGTTTCGTTATCTTTCTTATGGTTTCATTTAATCTCTTATTTGATTCTTGTTATTATATTAATTAATTAGAGACATTATTGATGCCATTTGTCACATGAAATGAATCTTAGCATTTAATTAAGTGCTCAGTTGGACTTAGATCTAAATTGCATAATTGTTTTAGTTTGAATAATCATCTTAGGGCATATTCGTGAGTTTATTTGCATATGTTAGAAGTTTATCATTATGTGCATTCTATTGATTTTCTAACATGCATTTGTATGTTTCATCATCATATTGCGTCTCATCGATGCATGCATTTGTTATGTGCATTATCTTGCATTGCTTGCCTGAATTGTTGTCTTTGTTTTAATATAGATAATTTATTAAGAACATAACCTAGATACTTAATTACCTAAATAATCATATTAGGGTTCATGTCCTTGTGTTTGACCCTGGACTTCCCATGTTAAAAATTAAAGCTGGATCCTCTTCAAACAGATTATTCATTCGGTTCTGTATGACACAGTAAGTGCCCGTGCTACAATAAATAGATATTAACTTATGCATTTAGCGCTTCATTACCAGGTCACCTTTCTAGATGCTTAATGACTTGAGGAAGAGGTTAGAAGTAGGAGATGGAAACAAGGAGGAGGTTATGATCTCCATGGTGATGATAAGGATAACCACTTTGTATAAGGACCTCGTGGAGGCGAGGGAGAAGGAAGGAGAGGTCGACTCTAGCCCACCTTGAAGCAAACAAACAACCCTGGGGCCAACCGCATTACCGAGTGGATCCAGATTCTACTGATGCACAGATATTTTGAACTAAAGTCGCAACTCCTCTCTATTCTCCCAAGCTTCCACGAGAACTCGAACGAGGAACCATATATCAATATACAATAGTTTGGACACGTCTGCAATACCACTAACTATGCCAACATCCTGTTGGGAGTAATCAAGATGACCGCTTTCCCCTTCAGCCTTCAGGGCAAAGCTCTTCATCAGATCAACCACTTGGGGAAAGTGGTGACGACTTGGGAGGAAATGAAGTCAGCATTCCTACACAAGTACTATTCTATTGGTCATATTAATACCACGCTTTCCAAAATAGCTAGTATCTCCAAGGATGCCAAGAGTCCATTCACGAGACATGGGAGAGGTTCAGTGATTTGATTGAGAAGTGCCCCAACCATGACATCCCAAAGACCAGCATGGTCCAACATTTTTTCAGGGCGCTCATTGAGAACAGTCAAAGTCTGGTTGATGCTGCCTGTGGAGGATCACATTTTAACAAGGACGAAGATGCGATCTGGAAGATGTTCGAGGAGATGGTCAAAGGAGAGGACACACTTTCCTCCTCTCTTTCCTTCCAAATTCATCCATCGTCGCAGATAATCCATAAAAATGTCAATGTAGTGGATACTCATGAAGCAGATATGTGTTATAACTCTGATCTCAACATCATTATGTGTCACTTGACCAAGGTGGACATTATCGAGAAAAGGTCACATGACCTAGAGAAGCTCGTTGTGATCGAACAACAAATGAAGGGCCTGGACAAGCTCGATATCATCACTATGTAGCTCGAGCTGATAGTAAACACCATCACTGCCTGCAACACCATGATAGCTGCCCCCGATACTCCAGCTTAGAAGATGGAGCAGACAATGCAACATCCACCTCAGCCGAGTCCCAGTCAACCTCCATTCCAGCAAGTATATCACATGCATGAACCCGAGTAGCTGCAGCCATGGCCGCAAACACAAATGGTTGTTTACCATCCACTTGAGTTCCAGCACCATTACTTTGAGCCATGTTCCCCACCTCCAGCACTCATTCAGGAGGTGAATGGTGACTGGAGTAACGATCAGCAACTGACCCATCCTCAGGAACAGCAACAGGGTCAGAACGCATCTACCCATCCATTACACCAACAATAAGGAGGGCAGAACTTCCAGCCCAATCAGAACCATCACCAGTAGCCTCCACAATACATATATACCTGGAGGAAGAATTATCATTAGTCGAGATACTGTCAGCAGTAGTATCAGCAGTCAACTGCTAGGTACAATTATCAATATTCCTCTTGATAGTACCAACAATACCCTTCTCTTCCTCCTCCTCCTCAGTACTCCCAAGGTTACCAGCAACAGCCTCCCCACTATCAGTGGAGTCAGCGACCACACCAGAATGAATCCTCTGAGGCTGCACCTGTCAACCCTACACTAGATTGTTTGTCCTATCTCATCAAGAATATGGCTGAGACGAGACAAAAGATAGATGACCTAATGATCACCGAAACAACTATTGTGGCCCAGGTCGAGGCTAACCCGAATAATTTCCATCATAAGGAGCAGCTATTCCACATTGTTCAACACAATCCAAGTGAAAATATTGCTTTATCTAATTATGTAACTCTTAGGAGTGGTAGGATGCTCCAACTGAGTGAGAAAATGAAGGGGAAGAGCAAAGCATCTAATGACGAGTCTTCAGCCAATCTAGCCGATGGAGCCAAATATTTTTTGGATGATGCAACACCCACAACAAAAATATAAAAAATGAAGAAATTCAAAAAAAAGAAAGCAATAACAAGGTGAAGCCAGACCAGCAATGAATATTATAGCAACAACAATAGAACCATAGGCAACCGATGGATCCAAGACTGCAGAACTTTTTTGTCCAAGAATGTAGATGATGTTGCACATTTTTGCCATCTACCTGTGAACAGTTATTGGACAAACATTTAAAACATACAATCTCTTCTGATGTATATATTCCTTTTCCAGATGTAATTAAATCAAAAACCATAAAAAAATGAAAAATGCTTTTTCTGATCCTGGCATTGAGAAAATATTACAAAACATCATGCTTGAAATGCCATTACTGAAAGCCATGGAGTACATGCCCGCTATGAAAATTAGACTAAAAGAAGCATGTGCAACAAAGCGTCCGAATCGTAGAAAAAGATAGAGAAAACCAGAGACACATATCCTCACCATGGCCAATGTCAACGCCATAAGCAATCTCTTGAATAAAATAAAAGACAAGAGAGCTCCACTTGTCAGATGCAAGATATTCAACCAAGAGTTCGAGGGCACATTACTCGATAGTGGGTCATCTATAAATTTGTTGCCTTCTTCCTTGCTTATCGAATTTGGAGTAGGGCCACACAAGCCCGTCGATGATTCTGCAGTTCGTAGATAGATTCGTCAAGCGGCCTTGGTGCATGTTGGAGGACATGATCATCATAGTTCAAGGGATGCAATTATCTGTTTATTTCATTGTTCTGGACATGGACACCTCCTCACCTCTTCTCCATAACCCAATCATCATCGGACAACCATTCCTTTAAACAATCAGGGCAGTAGTGGACTCAGGCACTAGAGACATCACATTTCTCTATAATAGTGACTACGTATTGATAGAGATGATCCCAAAATCGAAACCCACAGAAGTGGCATCTGTAGTGAGAGGGATCAAACAGAATGAATAAGAAGACTGCAACTTTTTGGCAGAATGAGACACAAATTTGTTCTTGGATGACACTGAAACACATGCAATCCTCTCCCCCGAGGAAAGCCTTGAGAGTGCGGTAGAATTTATTGATGTATTTGACAATAACATTGTTGATGGATACTCTGAGATGATTGAACTACCATCCTCGTCTTAGCAAGATGATTGCATTGCATATATATGGGATGTCTTAATTTCTGATTCTGAATGCCTAATGGTGGACAACCAACAAACGAAAGATTTGATATCGATTACAGTTGCTGAAGTCGCCATCAAGCCGATTCCCACTCCACCAGAGCCCAAGCCTCTTCCCTCCAACATGAAATATGCCTTCCTTGCTGGAGAATCAGATATGCATCCGGTCATTATCAATTCTCATTTTACTGAAGAACAAGAATCTCGTCTTCATGAGGTTCTTTAAAGAAACCACAAGGTGATAGGCTGGAACATTAAGGATCTCCATGGGATAAACCCTTCACTTTGCTCGCATCACATCAACCTAGAAGAAGACAACAAACCCTCTAGGAATTTAGCACAAATTGAATCCAAACCTGCGGGAGGTGGTCATGAAAGCAATTATCAAATGGTGTGCTGAGGGATTCATCTATCCCATCTCCAACTCCAAATGGGTGAGTACCCTGCATGTAGTGCCCATGAAATCTGAGACCATTGTCACCAATTATAAAAGAGAGGAGATTCCGACCTGAGTGCTGACCTCATGGCGCATCGGTGAAGATTATATATGCTTAAATCTTGCAACAAAGAAGGACCATTTTCCATTGCACTTCATCGACCATATAGTCGAAATACTAGACACAAAGTAAAATTTCTACTTCTTGGATGGTTACTCCGGATATAATCGAGTTGCCATCACTCTAGAAGATCAGGAGAATACTATCTTCACCTATCCATTCTGGACATACACCTTCATAAGAATGCCTTTTGGATTGTGAAATGCATCCACTACATTCCAAAGATGCATGTTGGCCACGTTTGCTGATATGGTTGGTAGTCTTCTCGAAGTATTTATGGACAACTTCTTTGTCTACGAAGATAACTTTGAACAATGTTGGGGTTATGTAGACCGAGTTTTGAAGAGATGGTGCGAGGTGAATCTTGTGCTCAGGTGGGATAAAAGTCACTTTATGGTGACTGAAGGCATATTACTGGGTAACGTCAACTCTAAGCGTGGCATGTAAATTGACCCAAACAAGGTGGACGTGCTTTCAAAACTTGAGCCACTAACAAATCTGAAGCAAGTTCGGTCATTCTTAGGGAATGTGGGCTTCTAAAGAAGATTCATTAAAGACTTCAGCAAGATTGCCCGACCGCTAACTGAGCTACTTGGTAAGGAGGCTAATTTTGTGGTCGATGACTGGGTCCTGCAATCCTTCAATTGTTGAAGGATTTAATCACACATGCTCATGTCCTCCATCCACCAGATCTATCTCTACTTTTTGAGATCATGACCGATGCTTCTGATTTTGCAATTGGAGCTGTGCTTGGACACAGATGAGATGGACTACCATTTGCAATTCATTACGCTAACAGAACACTTGATGAGTCCCATAAAAATTATGCAGTTACAGAGGAAGAGCTGCTGTCCATAGTGTTTACCTTAGGAAAGTTCATATCACACCTCTTGTGATCCGAGGTTATAATCTATACAGATCAGTCTTCCATCAAGTACTTGAAGAGCAAGAAGGATGCCAAGCATCATCTGATTTGGTGGATACTTCTACTCTAGAAATTAGATTTGGAAATTCATGATAAACATGACATAAAAATGTTGTGGCAGATCAACTTTCCAGAATCTTTGAAGTGAAACTCTTGAGAAAAAAATGCAATTCCCATTACAGACACCTTTCTGGATGAGGCAATCTTGTCTATTTCCTCTCTCCCCTAGTATGCAGATATAATCAATTATCTTGTCTCCAAGAAAATTCCACCAAACTGGTCGAAGATTAATATTGGTAAATTTCTTATCAGACATTCACTTCTACCAGTGGGAGGATCTACATCTATTCTGAGAGGGAGCAGATTGTGTATACCTCGTGAGGAGTTTAAAGATGTTCTGGACCACTGTCACAAACTTGAAGTTGGTGGACACCATTTTGAAAAGAGAACGGTATCGAAAGTACTTCAATGTGGACTTTGGTAGCCAACTCTATTCAAGGATGCAACTGATTATGTAAAGAAATGTACTAATTGTCAGAGAATAGCCGGAAACATCAATATGAGAGACACAATGCCCCTGAAATACATCCAGATTTCTGACTTCTTTGACACATGGGGTATTGAATTTATGGGCCCATTCCCTAACAGTCAGGGATTTTAATGCATCCTACTAACTGTGGATTAGGGAAGCAGATGGGTGGAGCCGATCCCTGCTCGAGCTGCAGACAGTCACACTGTCTGTCAATTCTTAAAGGACAACATTCTCGTTATTCGGGTTTCCAAAAATTCTCATATCATATGGGGATCCATTTTGTAAAACAAAAAGGTCAAGAAGCTGATCAAAGAATATGGCATTGAACATCGTATTGCAATGTCGTACCACCCACATTCCAATGGCTTGGCTGAATGCTCAAACTAGAAGATCAAGACTATCCTGCAGAAGCTTGTATGATATGACATAAAGAATTGGTCACAATTACTTAATTCAATTCTTTGGACTTACCACACATCATATAAGTCTTCTCTCGGCATGTCTTCCTACCACCTTATATATGGCAAGCCATGTCATATGCCCATGGAATTAATTCACAAATCTTTATGGGAATTGAATATGTGCAACTTCAATTATGATAAAGCAGGTAAAAATAGAAAGTTCATCTAAACTGCTTGTTAGAGTTCTGAGACTACACATATGATAACATCCTTATATACGAGAAGAAAGTCATGAAATGGCATGATAAACATATCCAAAGGAAGACTTTCAGGCTTGGACCGAAGTTGTGGTTGTTAAAAGCAAAGTTAAAAATCTTTCCAGGCAAACTAAAAAGTAAATGGACCTAGCCATTTATTGTGAAAATTGTGTGTGACAACGAGAGCCTTTTAATATCTGAATTATCACCTGATGCACATTCGTTTGTAGTCAACGGACAGACGCTGAAGCCATACCTAGAGCACGATGCTTTCTTATCCGTTGTTGATTCCATACAAGTGGTTTTTCATGAATAGCTCATGAATATAGATGGATGATAACCGCCCCGCACCCTATATTAACTCGATCAAGTTAATGTCCAAATTAATTAGATGTCATTCGTTGTAGTCGAATACGAGAGGGCTAATCAAAAACCACTTAAATCAGATTTGAGTCAATTTCAAGCGGTGAATTTTTTTTACTTGGTAGTGTCCAAGGTCGAACTCAGGGAGGCATCTGTCTCCTTAGGTGAATTATGAGCAAATATCCAAGTGTTAGATTATCGAGGAGTATTTTTTTTGTTCCTTTTTTATTTTCTATGCAGACACATGTAATATCAGACCGATTTAAAGTTAAAACAATTTAAGATATCAAATGAAGTCCAAAAATTATTAAAATTAGCCAGATGATGAATTATGGTCAAAATGAACTATCCTAATTTTTTTGGAATTTTTCGACACTAGATGAATTTACTGTGAATTAAACATGCAGGCAAGGTGATTTTCACTAATTAATTTTTAATAAAGAACAAATCACATCTTTTTCAGGAAATAAAATTATCCTAGATAGATCTAATGATGAGGGATCTAGGAAAATTGACAGAGCTAAATTTCAATGTGAAATGAACCTATTAAAATTAAAATAAGAAAATCACTAAACAATTTATTTAGGCCTTGATATGCGTGCAAATGACATGAAATTTTATGCAAATGTTGAGTTCACTATCCTAGAACTACTATGTATTTTTGAGATTTTTTGGAGCTACAAATAATTAATTATAAATTAAAAGGTCTCACTGGGCAAAATATCACACAAATCAACCAATTAATTCATTTAAAAATCTACTGTAATTACAAAAATGTGACAAGTGGCACAATAGATAGAGGACAAGTTACTCAACAAAATGCAACTTTGGAATTCAAAAATGATGTAAAATGCGACCTAGGGATGCGTGCAAAGACAGGGGTGTATTTGCAATACAAGAAAATAAATTACATAAAAGAAATATGCTGACCAGGACTTAAATGCAATTACCTATAATGCTGGGGGTATTAATGCAATTTCTCCACTAGCACGTGCTCCTCACGTGGGGTCTGCTTCACAGGGACCTTTTTGTAATTTCAAAAAGTCCCGAGGGCCTCTGTGCAAAATACCCAGGCCGCACGTGCTCCTCACATGGTCGGCCTAGGCTTGGGCGGCTTAAGAGGCTCGGGGCTCAGCTCGGAAGCTCCTGGAGGTCTGGAGTGAGGCTCGATGTAGCCTCGGGTAGTCCGAGCCTAGGGTCAGAGAAGAGGCTCGGACTCCTCCACGTGGTGTGCTGACGACCGTTGGATCAAGAGTGATCCAGCGGCTGCTGGAAGGAGACGCGTGGCATGCTGGTAGGCCGTCGGATCTGGATAGATCCCACGGCGCCTGAGAGCCGAGGAAGATGGTGACGTGGCTGGCTGTCGACCGCTGGATCCAGATGATCGATCTGACGGCACCTGTGAGGCACGGCTGAGTGGCGACGTGGTGCGGAGTCGACCGTTCGATCGAGGTGATCGAACGGTAGCTGGGGCTTCTCCCCCGATGGTCCTCCGCCGCCTGCGGAGGAGATGGCGGGGCTCCGGCGACGAGGCCTTTGCTCCGCCCGTCCCTACAGGTGTCGGTGAATCTCTCCGAGGTGTCGGAGATGTCCCAGAAGAAGCGTGGCGATGCTGCGAAGGTGCTGATGGTCTCAGGAGCTGGAGAGGGCCGTCGGAGCTCTGTGGCGGCGAAGCTCCAAAGGAACTCCGGTGAAGTTCCTATCAGTGAAGAATAAGTACCTGCAAGTGTTAAAAGGATAACCGAGCTCGTGCGTGCAATCGTGGAGATGTGGAGGAGGACGACGAGGCCTAAAGCGGATCGGACTGGCCTTGCGATGGTGCTCCGGCCAAGTGGCGGAGCCGGATTCGATTGAAGGTGGAATGAAGCTTCTGAGGGCGTGAATAGTACCGCGAGGATGAGAGCTCTGTCGCAGAGCTCGGCGGAGTGAAAGCGATGCGAGAAGATGGTCGTGGACAGAGAATAAAAAGGGAGAAATCGAAGCAAAAAATAAAACTAAGATTAAACGAAGGTGAAGGCAATTACCTGGGGTTTGGAGCTCGAGATCGAGGTCCAGATCGTCGCTCGAAGGGCCGGTAAGTCCTTGAGCTCAAGCAGCGGCTCGACAGAGGAGGGCTGTGACACGGCGGTGGCCGAGGATCTCGCCGGAGAAGACGACCGTCTTCGCTCAAGGAATCATGCAATTACTGTCACCAATCGAACGCTCCGAGCTCGGGGTATCTCTCAGGGGTGGCGGATGGGTCTGAAATCGGTCGGAGGGCAAGTATTTATAGGTTGGAGGTCTCGGCCAGGATGGTGATGGAGCGAGGTTTAAGGGGTTCGTGGGACGTCGCTGGAGGTCGACGTGGGTAATGGAGTAGCGGGAGAGGATAAGGGACGAGTGGGGAAGGACGTGGAGGTGATGGTGGTCGTCGACGGTGGAGGGAGCGCGACTAAGAATAGGAAGGGGCTGCCCCTCCCGCAAGGTGGAGAACGTGGGAAAGAGGGGCGCTGGAGGTGGAAGACAAAGTCTCCACCGTTGGATCTTGTGGTCCAACAGTGGTGATCGAGGCGGGATGGAGCGGCAGGATGGAGATCTGGGCACGGTGATCTGAGCGTCAGGAGCCCTCTACGTGGCGCGATGGGGGCGAAGTACGCGGGAGCGGTGTGGATTGCATCAGGAGTGGCTTAATCCAAAGGACGTGATGGCGCCAGGTGTCGTGCGGAGGAGAGGGTGCTGACGAGCGGCGGAGATCAGATCTGAGTAAGATTGAAGGGCTGCGATGCACGGCGGGCTGAGCGGTTGAGATGGAGGGATGGAGTGCGTCATCCAAGGGCGCAACACGCGCCACGTGGCGCGCTGATGAAGAGGCGCAAACGGGCGGTTGAGATGAGGCGGGGGACTTGATCTGGCGGTTGAGATGAGAGGCATACGTAGAGGCGGTGTGGCCCTTGGATCTGGAAGACCATCCAATGACTGAGAGCAGAGGCGGCTTGGGCAAGGGGAGCGGGCCGCGTGGTACGACCAGATGGCGCCACGTGGCCTGCTGTGATTGGCTAGACAAAGAAATAAGGGTAGAGAGAAGAGGGGGCCGAATTTGGAAAAAATCAAAACATGAAAGTTGTAGATCTCGATGAGATCTACAAGTTTCATGTTGGCCAAAGATGGAGATGATGTCAAATATGACACAAAAAATACAAAGATACAAATATACATACATGTAGTATACAAAGAGGCCCAAAAACCCATCTTTTTCATACGAGCTCCAAATTGGATGAAATTAGTCTCATTTTAAAGGTCTTTTAATGTGTATTATTGTAATAGTGAGTAGACCTATTTTGGAGTTTGTATGAGGGAGCTATGGGTATTTTATGATCCAGGGGTTCTAGGGTTTTATTGGCTATTTTACAAGGGGGATTTCTGGCTTTCTTCCCTATATTTTTAACTAAGGAGCACATATTATAAGGAAGAGGTTATTTTGATAAGTGGATATTTTACAAAGGATTTTGGCTTCTTATTTAAATGCTAATGGAGTGCTAAAATGCATGTATTATGTATGCATGCATGAATGCTATTTATGCATTATAAAGGGAAATATGCCTCTATTTACTCGGGAACAAGGCTCTAATTTTAACTTTTAGAGTGATGAATCACAGATTCATCAACCCCCTGTACTTAAACCTTGCTCGTCCCCGAGCAACTAAATGAAATGCAAGAGTGAAATGATTTTGGGTTCTATACCAAGGTCATGAACAAAAGTTAAAAATGGAGCTTGACTCGACCTTTGGATTAATTGTGTGGCGGAACCTTATTTGGACCTGAACTTAGGACCTAACAGACTTCAAGTTCCACAAGTCTTCTATTCAAGACGCCTCAATAGTCAGGTCAGAACAAATCCTCAAACACAAATTTCTGATGACTATGATTCTTACTTGTACTGTGTAAGTGAGATATAGCTCTCCACATCAGAAATGACTCGGAACCATCCTCCTCTAACAAGGTAACTCAATAACCCGGTCCAATGACTCTTTCCTCAAGGAGCGGGGTATTCCCTTCTAAGTTCAAGTGCGACCAGCTCAAGAGGAGGGGGTGGAGAAAAGAATGGATGGTACCCAGTGTAGCTACCTATCCCGGGATGCCTGACCAGTGTAGCCAAGTCATCCAGTTGCATTTCTTTACTAATATACAGACTCCGACAGGTATTTTATTTTTACTTGGACGTGTCTGATTTTTTTGGAGTTTTTGCAATTTTTTTTCGAACTCATACAATGTGCAGCATGTACATCAGGAGTTTTTCCTCTTGAGTCAGTAGACTATCCCTCTTTTGAAGCATTATTGCAACCCACAGCATCCTGTCCTTAGATGTCAACACAACCAGACTAGGTTGAGATGCACTACCCTCCCTAGAGGAGGACGGATGTTTCCACCCGTGTGATACTCAAAGCTAAAGGATTCTACCTCCTCACCACCTCATCAATGAAGAGCTACGTGCATTGTGCTTGTCCAAGTTAGGTCACTGTCTATTAGAATCATGCGTGTGCACGAGATATTCTACTTAGACTAATCAAGATGACAAGTGAACATAGACTTGCGGACTCGAAGATTTAAGTCACTTGACCTGAGAAATCTTAACTCCAGTTCCTATAAGGTTCCTCTGAAATTAGGTGGATAAGGTCAAATCAAGTCCATCCTCAATATCTACTCATAACTTGGTTCAGAATTCACTAACTTTTCACTTTGCATATGCAAAGTAAGCAGATGAGATGAGATGTCATGCTATGAAAATGCAAGACTCTTTTTATTTTCTTTTTAGATGCAGAGATGATATGCAAGAGTAAATAAGAAGCCTATTTTATTTTTTTTTCATTTTTTGGTATACCTCCTATTTTACATAATTTACAAGAGTATTATACAAGTATATAGTCCAAGATAATGATGTAATGAAGCGGGGAGGGTCTACCAGTGTCGCGGGAGAAAGGATAGGATGTACAAGAATGATGATATATACAGATGAGTCGGTCTGAATCTTTCAAGATGCTGCGGATGGCTAGGGCTCACTGCTGCAAGGTCTCATACGTGGCTCGAGGTGTATCTGCTGTATCTGTCTCGCGCATGAATACAATCTCCTCAACATGGACTAACTGCTCATTGGATTCGACGAAGTGCTTCAACAGCTGTCCATTCACTAGGAATATCGGTGCGTCATCTGCGAGATCTGAGATCTCGACACATCCACTATCATGCACTGTACGAACGACAAATGGGTCCGTCCACTTAGACTTCAACTTGCCTTGGAAAATCTTCAGCCTATCATTGAACAACCATACCTTCTGTCCAGGAACAAAGGTCTTTCGTCTGATATATCTATCATGCCAACGCTTCACCTTGTCCTTGTACACCAAACTGTTGTCATATGAGCGGTTTCTGACTTCCACAAGCTCATTCAGATCCATGTCTCTCTGCTTCTGCCCAAGGTGCGTGTTCCAGTTGACCTTCTTAATTGCCCATTCTAATTTGTGCACTAACTCTGCGGGCAAATGGCACGGCTTTCCGAATACCATTCGGAATGGGGAGGTGCTTAACGATGTCTTGTAAGCTGTCCTATACGCCCAGAGGACTTGATCCAGGTTCTGAGACCAGTCCTTCCTGTCCGGGCGGACAAGCTTTTGCAATATGGTTTTCACCTCTCTATTTGACACCTCAGCCATACCATTGGTTTGTGGGTGGTAAGGACTCGCGACACGGTGTTCGATGCCATAGTCCTTCAGGAGTATCTTCACCTCCCAATTCACAAAGTGGCTACCCCCGTCTGATATCATCATTTTGGGGATCCCGAACCTAGAGATTATGTGCTCTCTGAAGAAATTACAGACAGTCCTGCTGTCTGCGGCTCGGGTTGGGATAGCTTCCACCCATCTGGATAGATAATCCACTGCAAGAAGGATATATTCGAACCCGTGGCTAACAGGGAATGGACCCATGAAATCGATGCCCCAGGCATCAAAGACATCACAAATGATGACCGGCTGCATTGGCATCTCATCCTTGGAACCGACGGTTCCTCCTATTCTCTGGCATACTGGGCACGACTTCGCGAAGGCGGTGGTTTCGCAAAACAGAGTCAACCAGTAGAAGCCACACTGAAGTACCTTCCATGCGGTCCTCTTCACGGAGTGGTGTCCTCCTGCCTCTAAGCTGTGGCATGAAGAAAGGACACTCTGGTATTCCTCCTGAGGAATACATCGTCTCCAGACACAATCCGGTCCTTCAAAGAAAAGGATCGGATCCTCCCAATGGTAGTGTCTAGCGTCCGACTTCAGTCGGTCGATTTGGCTCTTGGGCCAATCTTCGGGAACTTTCTTGGAGACAAGATAATTCACGATATTGGCGTACCATGGGAGTGAATCGATAACAAAAATCGACTCGTCAGGGAAGGAGTCTCGAATTGGTGAAACCTCAGAAGTATTAAGATCTTCGAGACGAGAAAGATGATCGGCCACTACGTTCTTCTTTCCAGGTTCATCACGGATGCCCAAGTCAAACTCCTGGATAAGTAAAATCCATCGAAGAAGACGCGCCTTCGCGTCATTCTTCTCCATCAAGTACCGTAGTGTCGTATGGTGAGGGAACACGGTTACCTTGGATCAAATTAGGTGAGATCTGAATTTGTCCAAGGCAAACACTACCGCAGGCATCCACCTTGGAACGGGCCAACCTCCATTCCTCTCATGGAGATGACATGCCCAAACACTATGCCCTCCGTCACCATGAAGTGACTTTTCTCCCAGGAGAACACCAGATTGACCTCACAACATCTTTTTAGGACTCGATCCAGATTCCTAAGTCAGTAATCGAAGGAATCACCGTGGATCGAGAAGTCGTCCATGAAGACTTCCAGGAATTCGCCGACCATTTCGGCGAATACAGCAATCATGCATCTTTGGAAGATACCTGGAGCATTGCATAACCCAAAAGGCATGCACCTGAAAGCATAGGTACCAAAGGGGCATGTGAATGCGGTCTTTTCCTGGTCCTCTGGAGCTATGGCTACTTGATTGTAGCCCGAGAACCCATCTAAGAAGCAGAAGAACTCTTTCCCCGCTAGTCTCTTTAAGATCTGATCAATGAACGGTAGGGGGAAATGATCCTTCTTCGTCGCGGTATTCATGCGTCTGTAATCCACACAGACGCGCCACGACGTCGGTACTCGCGTCACGATCTCCTCTCGGTCCTCGTTGGTGGTCGTCTGAATTCCCGACTTTTTCGGGACAACATGGATTGGGGCCACCCACTTAGAGTCGGAGATTGGGTATATGAAACCCGCGTTACACCATTTTTCTATCTCCTTCTTCACGACCTCTCGTAAATTTGGATTCAAACGATGTTGGAATTCACGAGAGGGTTTGGATTCATTCTCCAAGTAAATATGGTGCGAACACAGAGCGGGATTTATCCCGTGGAGATCGGAAATGCTCCAGCCTATCGCCTTGCGTTTTTTCTCCAAGATCTCTAGCAAGCGAGATTCCTGCTCCTCGGTCAATCACGAATTGATGATGACCGGAAATTTCTTGTCCTGACCCGCAAGGAAGGCGTATTTTAAGGTTGTGGGTAAGGGTTTGAGATCAGGAATAATGTGATCGTCTAAGAAGTCCGGCTCAATCGGATCTGGTTCAGTGTTGGAAGTGGCTGGATCGTTCTCTGTGATAGCTGCCACCAAGTTTGGCTCTGATCGTCAAAAGTCTCCATGCAATCGGCAAAAGCCATGTCCGACTCATCATACTCATCTTCCGATTGTCCTAAAGAGGGGAGGACAGACAGGCCCAACTGGGCCTCTACGTCATCGAAGATATAGGGCGATGCAGGTTCTGAGCTGTACTCGTCTCTGAGGACCTTGCAAACTGATTCATGCACTGGATCATCTCCGGAGGGGAGGGACTCATCGGTGCTGGCTGGGTTCTGTCTCCATGGCCCAACTGTGTCTACATGATCACAGTCTGTTCCGGTAGAAGAGTACTCGGTGCTGGATTCTGAATCCGGTCTTTGCCATCTTGTCTGCTTCATTTCGGGTTCCTCATCTCCGCCTGGTATTTGGAACTGAATCTTCCCGATCTTATAATCAAATAAGGCCCCTGCAGTTCTGAGGAAGGGACTACCTAGAATGATCTGGGAGTCTCTCCAATTACGAGGGGTTTCCATATCCAGGATAGTGAAGTCCACCATGTATTCTTGCCCCTCGACTTTGATCACAATGTTCCTTAATTCTCCTTGGGACCTCTTAGTTGATTTATCAGCAAACTGTAGAAGGGCTCTAGATTTCCTGAGAGGTCCGAGATTAAGCCGCTCATAGAGGGCTGTAGGCATCAGATTGATGGAGGAACCATTGTCCAGGAGAGTGCGTGCAAACGTGATGTCATCAACATGACTCACTACATAATGTGCACCCATGTCTCTTCGTTTCCTTGGAAACGAGTTCTTTATTGCACAAGTCGTGGCTACTGATAAAACATGTTTCTCAACACGGCTTTTGGTCTTCCTGCTAACCCTAGTAGGTGTGCATCTCACCTTAAGGTATTTTTGGAATGCAGGGGTCATCTCCACGTACTTGTCAAAGGGGATTGTGACCTTGATGTGTTTATTGCAGAACTCTGCCATCTCAGGGTCATCTTTTTGGATTTTTTTGGTTTTCTTCTTTCCACCCTTGAGAGCTCGGGGGAAAGGGATTATTGACTCCAACTCATGTTCGGAAACTGAAAGATTTTCATTAACTTAGGGAACTGAGTTCTTTACACGACTCTGACTCTGAAACAAAATAGGACTCTGACTTTGACTGAAAAGAAAATGTTGAGGTGAAACTGGTGATGCTTCTTCCGCGACTGCTGGACGATCCTCCTCAGATAGAGGTGCGGGCTCTTCATCGGTTTCGTCGGACTCCATGCGGATGCGGGACTGCTGCTTCGAGGACTCAGATGTCCTCTTCTTCTGCCGGCGATGATGATGGTGATGCTCCTCCTCTTCCTCCAAGTTCTCCTCAGGTAGAGACTTGGAGGCTCCTTCCTTCTGTGCCCGTGCCCGATCAGGTATGGTCACGGTCCTTCCGCTCCTGAGGGACATATGATTTACATGATCGTACAAAAGGATCTCATGTTCAGATAAATAATTATCTGAATAATATACCTGATCTCGAGGTCAGTTCTGGCCATGGTTTAAGCTGTTCGGGTTGGCCTGAACGTGTGCGGGAATTGGGGTCTTTGGCGCCATCTGTTGGTCTTGGGTACGAGAGACCCGATTGATATCGATTCTCATGTCCATGTAATCATTCTGCATTTGTTGGACCCTATCAGACAGGGTCTGGATCACCAAGGTGAGAGACTCCAATTCGGTGGGCTGAGCTGGCTGATGTGTGGACGAGTTTCTGTATTGGCCCTGCTGGCCATGCCGATACTGTTGCTGCTGGTGGGACGGTGTTGGGACCTGCTGATATGTGCGCTGTTGCTGGTGGTGCTGCTGAGGCTGGTACACTTGTTCTGGCCTGGACTGAAAGCGCGGTGCGGGGACGGAGCTGGTTGCTTGGTAAGCTGGGGAAGGTCGAGGCTGACCACTCCCCATCCCCGACTGTCTACTTACGGGGTTACGGCTGTACCACAGCCCGTTGATCTCGAACACCTGCGGAGGCTCCTCGTATCCGGTCTCTGCTTGTGGGGGTGCATGCTGGTCCTGCTGGGTGTAAGTCTGATCCTCCACCCAACCACTGTAAGACCCCAGTGCCTGCTCCTACACAAGATGGACTCGATGCACAGGTGCAGGTGGTGCAGAAGGGGCAGGTAGCTTCATCTTGGCTACCTTCTCAGTGAGTTCCTCCACTTGCTTCGGTAGACGCGAGAGAGACTCAAGGTCAGTGACCCTCTAGTGGATCTGCTCGACCATGGTTAGCTTATCAGCGATCATCCCCATGCTGGGGATGAGGTCATAGGTCAGATCCGCTACAATCCTTCGGGTTGTCTCGTTGGATAGGATTGAGGGAGACAACGTATAGGCCCTGGTGGCCTGTGACCTGTCGGTTTCCGCCATCTGCTCCAAGATTTATACAGCGTGCTCGTTTTTGTTCAGATAGCTTCCTCCACAGGCGGCACTGACTAACCCCTGCATCTCTGGGGTTAGACCACAGAACAAGGTCTGGACTAAGATCGCCTTAGAAATGCCATGGCAGGGGCATTTCTGCACTAAGTCATTGAACCTATCCCAAGCATCATGGAAAGGTCCACTTGGTCCTTGAGAGAAGCTGGCGATATTCGTTCTCATCTGGTTAGTCCTACTGAGAGGGTAGAACTTTTTCAAGAATAGGTCCTTGAACTGCATCCAGGTAGTACACATCACCCCTAAGTTTTTCAGCCAATGAGCTGCCTTATCTCCTAAGGCAAATGGGGTGGACTTCAGTCTAATGTAATCTTGGCCAACATTGGGATGGCTAAGATTGTTGCAAACCAGCTCGAAGTTACGGAGGAAAGTATACGACTCTTCATTGGTATTCCCGTTGAACTTCGGAAGCAGACTAAGGAAGTGGGGCTTCAGCTCAAATGCCTCGGCGGGAACTGCTGGTGCTAACCAATTCTGTATCTCGTTCTCCACCGGATTGTAGGCATCGACCATTGGTCGGTCGATACCTCCTGCTACAATAATATGTCCCATCCAAGCTGTGAGATCGGCATTTCTTTGTTCGGCTTCAGCAAGGCGATGGAGAATTTGACGTAGTTGGTCCTCATCCAATGGTGGCTCTTTTGGCGACATCTTGTCCTCTAGTCCTGGGTATGAATTAAGATCGGTGTCAGAGGACAAATCAAGGAAGGGGTTCTTACCGAGGCGATGGTCTTCCTCGGTAAGCTCAGAGGAGATGAAAGGGTTGGTTTGAGAGTAACCACCCTGAGTATGAGGGAACCAAGACTCAAGGGGGTCATGAGTCTTGGGTGGTCCAAGGTGCGCTTGGGCTGATGAAGATGAGTTACGTGGGGGACTCATAGAAAGATCGGTGAATAAAGAGTCGAGATCCCCCAGTCGCTCATCTTTTATATGGCGAGAAGAAGATAGGATTTAACTCCTACCTGAAGCAAACAAATCAAACCAAGACCCTGGGTTCACACTCAACACAGTGAAGGACTCGAAATCGAGTCCAATTAATCTTGTAGTTTTAAGTGTGATTTTCAAGCAAAAATAGCAAGGATTACGCGACCTATAGGGAAGTCGGCTCAGAGCCGGATGCGTCTTCCCTGTTTAACCTGTCACCTAAGATACCGCCGGTCTTTCCTTCCTTCGCTCCTATCCCAAGTCAATGGATTCAATGACCACACCCCTATCTACCTGCAAGCAGGCGGAGGCTGATAAGACCGGAACTTCACCCTGGGGGGTTACTGGCAACTTGTCGCAAAGTACCGCAATTTCGCCCCTATCTACCTGAGACAAGCGGAGGCTACTTGGTACTAGTCAATGAATCTGAAATTATTCGACTTGTGATATTTGCTAGGATCAGTCAGAACGTTATATGGAAGGCGGGGATTTGAACTCTGCCTTAAGGTGTTCACACACACACTCAAGTACCCTCACTCAGCCTGAAAACAAGGTCGGGGATTAATCTCCCACAAACAATTTTCAGATTTTATTTCCTTTTATTTGATCAATAATGTTTAGCAGTCCCGATTTTAGATTAAGTTCTCACTGATTAAGTCAACCACACAGCACGCCTATCGGACAGTCCCAATTTCCGTTTAATTAAATGTGAAAATCAGAGGAGGAAATCGAGAAAAACCGATGCAAGATAAAATAATGATGCGATGCTGAGTTTAGGAGACAAATAGTGATCCCTTCGCTTTTTTTATGCAGGATGCAAAACAGAATTGAAAACTTTATCTAAATGCAAATGCAGGCGATGAAAGCCGCTCCTAGACAAGCAATTCTATTAGCATGAAGAACAGGTTATTTTGGCTAAGTCCTGCGGTCTAAGTGCATCTTTTAAGTGAGTTGTGTGGTCCTAATGATTACGAGCACAAGCAATTCCTAGATTGGCTCGGGGAGCCGCTAGTGCAAGCTAAATTACATTCACCCACACATCACACGGGGACACAGTTTCACTATGTTTACACGCGTGAGATCCCAAACGGGAACCGCAGGAAATGATGCGAAAAAGAAATAAAGAAATTAAAATGAAAATTTACAAAGCCTCTCTTTCACTCAACAATTTTAAATGCTCGATTGTCGAAGCGTCGTCGACTCCTCATGTTCCTCGCACAAAAACAAATTGAGGTCAGAGAGTGACACAGAAAAATAATGCAAAGAAATAAAAGAGAGAAAATAGTTACAAGAAAATCGGTGGTCAGACTACCCAGGGAAAGAAAATCAAACACTCAGAATATCATTAAAAATTAACCTAAGCCATGCCTCCCCAGCAATGGTGCCATTTTGATAACCGCCCCGCACCCTATGTTAACTCGGTCAAGTTAATGTCCAAATTAATTAGATGTCGTTCGTTGCAGTCGGATACGAGAGGGTTGATAAAAAACCACTTAAATCAGATTTGAGTCAATTTCAAGCGGTGAATTTTTTTTACTTTGTAGTGTCCAAGGTCGAACTCAGGGAGGCATCTATCTCCTTAGGTGAATTATGAGCAAATATCCAAGTGTTAGATTATCGAGGAGTATTTTTTTGTTCCTTTTTTATTTTCTATGCACACATGCAATATCAGGCCGATATAAAGTTAAATCAATTTAAGATATCAAATGAAGTCCAAAAATTATGAAAATTGGCCAGATGATGAATTATGGTCAAAATGAACTACCCTATTTTTTTTGGAATTTTTGACACTAGATGAATTTACTGTGAATTAAACATGCAGGCAGGGTGATTTTTACTAATTTATTTTTAATAAATAACAAATCACATCTTTTTCAGTAAATAAAATTCTCCTAGATAGATCTAATGATGAGGGATCTAGGAAAATTGACAGACCAAATTTCAATGTGAAATGAACCTATTAAAATTAAAATAAGAAAATCACTAAACAATTTATTTAGGCCTCGATATGTGTGCAAATGACATGAAATTTTTATGCAATGTTGAGTTCACTATCCCTAGAGCTACTGTGAATTTTTGAGATTTTTTGGAGCTACAGAAAATTAATTATAAATTGAAAGGTCTCACTGGGCAAAATATCACACAAATCAACCAATTAATTCATTTAAAAATCTACTGTAATTACAAAAATGTGACAAGTGGCACAATAGATAGAGGACAAGTTACTCAACAAAATGCAACTTTTGGAATTCAAAAATGATGTAAAATGCGACCTAAGGATGCGTGCAAAGACATGGGTGTATTTGCAATACAAGAAAATAAAATTACATAAAAGAAATATGCTGACAGGGACTTAAATGCAATTACCTATAATGTTGGGGGTATCAATGCATTTTCTCCACTAGCACGTGCTCCTCACGTGGGGTCTGCTTCACAGGGACCTTTTTGTAATTTCAAAAAGTGCCGAGGGCCTCTGTGCAAAATACCCAGGCCGCACGTGCTCCTCACGTGGTCGGCCTAGGCTCGGGCGGCTTAGGAGGCTCGGGGCTCGGCTCGGAAGCTCCTGGAGGTCTGGAGTGAGGCTCGGTGTGGCCTCGGGTATTCCGAGACTAGGGTCGGAGAAGAGGCTCGGACTCCTCCACGTGGTGTGCTGACGACCGTTGGATCAAGAGTGATCCAACGGCTGCTGGAAGGAGACGCGTGGCACGCTGGTAGGCCGTCGGATCTGGATAGATCCCACGACGCTTGAGAGCCGAGGAAGATGGTGACATGGCTGGCTGTCGACCGCTGGATCCAGATGATCGATCCAACGGCACCTGTGAGGCTCGGCTGAGTGGTGACGTGGCGCGAAGTCGACCGTTCGATCGAGATGATCGAACGGTAGCTGGGGCTTCTCCCCCGATGGTCCTCCGCCGCCTGCGGAGGAGATGGCGGGGCTCCGGCAACGAGGCCTTTGCTCCGCCCGTCCCTACAGGTGTCGGTGAAGCTCTCCGAGGTGTCGGAGATGTCCCAGAAGAAGCGTGGCAATGCGGCGAAGGTGCTGATGGTCTCAGGAGCTGGAGAGGGCTGTCGGAGCTCTGTGGCGGCGAATCTCCAAAGGAACTCCGGTGAAGTTCCCATCAGTGAAGAAGAAGTACCTGCAAGTGTTAAAAGGATAGCCGAAGCTCGTGCGTGCAATCATGGAGATGTGGAGGAGGACGGCGAGGCCTAAAGCGGATCGGAGTTGGCCTTGCGATGGTGCACCGACCATGTGGCGGAGCCGGATTCGATGGAAGGTGGAATGAAGCTTCTGAGGGCGTGAATGGTACCACGAGGATGAGAGCTCGGTCGCGGAGCTCGGTGGAGTGAAAGCGATGCGAGAAGATGGTCGTGGACGGAGAATAAAAAGGGAGTAATCGAAGCAAAAAATAAAACTAAGATTAAATGAAGGTGGAGGCAATTACCTAGAGTTTGGAGCTCGAGATCGAGGTCCAGATCATCGCTCGAAGGGGCGGTAAGTCCCTGAGCTCAAGCAACGGCTCGGCGGAGGAGGGCTGCGACACGGCGGTGGCCGAGGATCTCGCCGGAGAAGACGACCGTCTTCGCTTAAGGAATCGTGCAATTACTATCACCAATCGAACGCTCCAAGCTCAGGGTATCTCTCAGGGGTGGCGGATGGGTCTGAAATCGGCCGGAGGGCAAGTATTTATAGGTTGGAGGTCTCGGCCGGGCTGGTGATGGAGCATGGTTTAAGGGGTTCGTGGGACGTCGTTGGAGGTCGACGTGGGTAATGGAGTAGCTGGCGAGGATAAAGGACGAGTGGGGAAGGACGTGGAGGTGATGGTGGTCGTCGACGGTGGAGGGAGCGCGGCTGAGAATAGGAAGTGCCTGCCCCTCCCGCAAGGCGGAGAACGTGGGAGAGAGGGGCGCTGGAGGTGGAAGACAAAGTCTTCACCGTTGGATCTTGTGATCCAACGGTGGTGATCGAGGCGGGATGGAGCAGTAGGATGGAGATCTGGGCGCGTTGATCTGAGCGTCAGGAGCCCTCCACGTGGCGCGATGGTGGCGAAGTACACGCGAGCGGTGTGGATTGCATAAGGAGTGGCTTAATACAAAGGATGTGATGGCGCCAGGTGTCGTGCGGTGGAGAGGGCGCTGACGAGCAGCGGAGATCAGATCTGAGGAAGATTGAAGGGCTGCGATGCACGACGGGATGAGCGGTTGAGATGGAGGGATGGAGTGCTTCATCCAAGGGCGCAACACGCGCCACGTGGCGCGCTGATGAAGAGGCGCAAACGGGCGGTTGAGATGAGGCGGGGGACTTGATCTGGCGGTTGAGATGAGAGGTGTACGTGGAGGCGGTGTGGCCCTTGGATCTGGAAGACCATCCAACGACTGAGAGCAGAGGCGGCTTGGGCAAGGGGAGCGGGCCGCGTGGCGCGACCAGATGGCGCCACGTGGCCTGCTGTGATTGGCTGGACAAAGAAATAAGGGTAAAGAGAAGAGGGGGCCGAATTTGGAAAAACTCAAAACAAGACAGTTGTAGATCTCGATGAGATTTACAAGTCTCATGTTGACCAAAGACGGAGATGAGGTAAAATATGGTACAAAAAATACAAAGATACAAATATACATACATGTAGTATACAAAGAGGCCCAAAAACCCAACTTTTTCATACGAGCTCCAAATTGGATGAAATTAGTCTCATTTTAAAGGTCTTTTAATGTGTATTATTTAACAGTCAGTAGACCTATTTTTGAGTTTGTATGAGGGAGCTATGGGTATTTTATGATCCAGGGGTTCTAGGGTTTTATTGGCTATTTTACAAGGGGGATTTCTGGCTTTCTTCCCTATATTATTAACTAAGGAGCACATATTATAACGAAGAGGTTATTTTGATAAGTGGATATTTTACAAGGGATTTTGGCTTCATATTTAAATGCTAATGGAGTGCTAAAATGCATGTATTATGTATGCATGCATGAATGCTATCTATGCATTATAAAGGGAAATATGCCTCTATTTACTCGGGAAGAAGGCTCTATTTTTAACTTTTAGAGTGATGAATCACAGATTCATCAATGGATCAGAATCTTGAACTGAAAATCACATAAAATGATTTCCTTTTCTTCTTTTTTTTTTCTTTTTTTATACCTTTACTTTTCTCTTTTCTAATTCTTCTGAAAATGTTCATCTCTTTCATCACTGTTATACTTAGGGCATATGTTATCCTAAGTATAGGGGTATGAGCACCCGGAGTTGTTTAATCATTGATCCTCACCTATCTCCTCAACCCTTGATATCCTGTCTATACTTAGGGATATTTTACCCTAAGTATAGGACAGAGACATGCCGAGCCGATGATTTTGTACATTCCCACCCGTGACGCTCCTTGACTTGTGTATAGTCTGCTATACTTAGGATTAAATAATCCTAATTATAGCGGGGACACTCAACTTCTCATTCCTTGATTCTTTAATCGTTGAAGTATAGGTTTTTCTATACTTAGTACGAGTTATGTCTTACTTTTTTCCCTCTAATCTATGAGAACATAGCTCAATCTAAATATATGGGGGTTGTATATATGTTGTATATACTTTAACCATAACTCATACTTCCGTATTTTCAATAATATGGCTAATTAATAAAATACACACAATTCTTTGAAAATACTTGCAATAAATAGGCTAAAAATATTTTGTAAAATTATGGGAAAATAGTTGAAAAGTGACTTGAAAAATCTATTGAAAACTGTTTGGAAAACTTGTGCAAAATGTTTTCAAGCCTTTGTAAAAATATTTTGTTTGCAAAAACTTGTGAAAATCTATTTACAAATGATTTGAAGATAGCAAAAACATTTGAAAAACCTATATATAGTGTTTGGAAAATCTTTGCAAAATGATTTTTAAGTTTTGTAAATGTTCGTAAAAATGTTTGTCAAAACTATTTGCAAAAATAAGTTTTCAAAATGTTTGCAAAAATGATTTTAAATGTTTTAAGAACCTTGTGTAAATAGTAACTCAATTAAAATCCTTGTTAAAATTGCATAAAACTTGTATATAAAATCTTGTAAATAGACTCATTAGCATTGAACTTGTAAATTCCCCATGTAAAGTATACCTTCACTTTTGTAAATGTAGAAGTCCTCCTGTGTAAATATCTGTACATATTTCTTTCACTATCCGTTATTCAAAAATCTCTAAAAAAATGCAAAATTAAAACCTCTAAAAATTTACAAAATCTTTTCGAAAATTTTCATAAAAAATGCAAATCTTTTTACAAAAATCCATAAAAAATGTTCAAAATAGAAAATGATTTCACAAAAAGATTTTCTTCTACATTATACATGGAATTTGCATTTTTCGGAATGATCAAGACAATTGAACGAGTCTGAAACAAAGTCTCACGATTGGAGCTATAGACATTAATACACTTAATTTTAGAGGAACCCATTAAGGACTGAAATGGGATACTTCATATAACCTTGACTTAATTCTTTAGGTTTCATGAGACTATATTCACATGGTGATTCATTGTGTATAAATAGAACCCTTCGTATCATTCGTAAGACTATTGAGATAGTGGCTTGACTAGAAACCTCACACTTAATACTTAGCTCAACCCAAATGGATTGTCGAAAAATCTTGTAGTTTAATTCGGGACGATGCTAGGCCACTTTTTCAATGGTGGCTTAGGAACCATTCTTGTAGATTGTCGAAACCGGTACTCTGACCCACTTCTTCGGGTAGCCATGATATGTAAAGACTGGAGATGGATTTAGACAAGCTTCAGATGAGGAATGTCTACCTTTGCAACTTTTTCCAAGACCCCAAAACATGGGCGTACCAGAAGACTCTATATCCGTCAGGGCACCAACAAGAATGCATTGCAATGCAAAGTTAAAGAAATATCTAAAGAAGAATCCTACATCAAAAATTCCACAAAAGTATGAGTTTCAAGAAAAAGCCTGCTTCTTGGTGGAGTCTCGGTGACACGACTGTGCTTCACAAGGGAATGATGACTACATTCATCGATTCCCACTTCTTTTCCTTTTCTTCTAGCTTCTCCCCATTTTGATAGTAAAGACCAACGATACCTAACCTCAGAAGGGAATATCTTTCTCCACAAGAGCAGACTCTTTTATAGTTCAGCGGTTTTGTTTGGGAAGAGCTAAAAACTCACACACAAAGATATGTCTTTCCAAAGTAACAAGAGTATGTGACTGAGAGAATGACTCTGACCTAATTGTAAATAGAACTGGATGATAGGATGATGGAACCTAAGGGTTGTTGTGTTACATTTCCTACCTTGATGTGGTTCCAAACAAACCAATACTCAAAAGGTCTTAACTGAGCTCCAAACTTTGATTTTAATAAGACAAGTTCAAGAGTCGAAAATCATTCCAAATTCTTCCTTTTTGTTTTATTTATATGCACTTATAGGCATAGGTGTTTGCTAGGGATAAGAAAAGGCAAGTGTAGGGGGTGATGAATCTCCGTTTCATCACCTTTATTCTTTCATGCTGGCCTTTAAAACTAGCTAAATGCATTCGAATAACATTAATTTGTATAAAATAACCTTCATTATTTACAATGTAAATATTGTATAAAATACTCTATTAAATGCCAAAATAAAATAATAAAGAAAATAAATGAAAAAGAAATGAAATACCAAAGGTATTGAATAACCATAAACTCCGAGACCTAGGCATCATTATGACTTGGTCGACAAGGAAAAAAAGTACCTGGAGATAAGGGCTATTAATCATTCAAAACTGTAATTTTTAATTCCTCGATAAATTCCTTTTGAGATCAATTTTATTCTTTATTATTTATACCTCAAATCAATAATTTTTGAGCATGAAACTTGTAGAAAAAATACGAAGAAAAATACAAAATTTGTTTCACTTAAAAATAATGTATAGTGTGCCCTAGACACTCATAATAAAAAGCTGTAAAGAAAACTTTTGAGATCTATATCTTCTCCATATAAATTAAAAATTTATGAAACTCACTTCATTGTTCATAAAATTTATTTATCTACTTAATGAAGGTGGTTTCATTCAATTTGGAGTTAACATGCAAAAGTTAGGTTTTGAGCCCTCATTGTGCAATACATCTGAATAAAACAATCAATTTATTTATTCTGTATATTTTACACTTTATATTATTTTTATTTTTTAAATATTAATTGCAATAATGCACATAATTGAAATAAAATATAATAATTAAATAACATTATAATGAAAAATATACTAAAATAGCTAGATGAATATACTTGTAGTATATATATTATATACATAATTATTTAAGTGTACAAATAACTTCAGAAAAATATAATATGTGTGTTTATGTTTGTGTATTTAAATAAGTTATAGATATATAAAATAATTAAATAAAATAATAAATTCAAAAATTATAAAAAATAAAATAACTATAATATAGGTAAATGCACCTATATTATTACATGTAAAAAGTAGCATACAATCAATTAACTCAAAAAATAAATATAAATCACCATAAAATACTACATAAATTAATACATATTTTTTATATTTTAAGAAAAATAATAAAATCATCTCCTATTTCTTATTGATTTATTTTTTTACATTTTATTTCTATTTTGTCACTTAGCGATTGACGTGGCCCAATAGGGGGCCGGCCTTTGTTGACCCGCCGATCAACTGGCCCCCTATGACTTTAGGGATGTAAGAACCCACTCACCCCTCTTCTTCATCATTATTTCCCCGACGATCCTTGCACTAATTCGACCCAATTCCTTCAGAGATTTTGTGCCTCGATCATCGCTCTTTTATGCTGGCATCTCTCCTCAATCGATGGAGCTTTGATCCAAGTTGTGCCCTTGGTCAAAGATCTTCTTGTATATACGTTCCTCCTCTGTCTGTCTTCGATTTTTGATCCTGTTTCCCCCCACAAAATCCTCAAATTTCTCATGCTTTGGTTCGCTGGCGATAGCAGTAAGGTTGCTTGCTCCGAGCTCTTCGTGCTTCTTTACCGGAACTCCTCCTTGGCTCCCTCATCCTGTTGGTTGAGCCCTAGTTTTTCGTTTATTTTCATTCCTTGGATTAGGGTTAACATAGTTTAGCATTTGGTTTCAGTTATTTTCATCTTTTCTTTCATTATTTAGGTTGATCATAGTTCGTCGGAGCTCCTACTTCGACCATCGTTTCCTTATGATTTGACCGTGCTCTGCCTTGCCTAACACTTCCGATTTCTTCCTCCTTCGCTTCTACTACTACCCAGGAACCTCCATTCACCCTGATCCACCCTGGATCAGTAGATCTGTTCTTTACCTTCGAGACTTGCCGGAAAGTGTCACCTTGACTTCATTTCACCCATTTCACCAAATAACACCCCAATACCTCCCTTTTTGTGTATTTGAGCTTACCTTGCATGTTTTAGATGCCAAAGACCTTTTTGGAGGCGAATTTTATAAATGTTCAGGTTCCCTGGACCCCCGGGCTACTCCAACTTCCTAGGACCTTATTTGAGGTTCTTGGAGCTTTTTGACGCCATCAGCCGCCATAGATAACCGAGAGGATTGATTGGAGCATCGGAGCAACACCTAATACACTCAAAGGAAGGAGGAAACTTTGATCGAAGGTCACATTTGGAGCTATTCTTCCCTATTATTCAAGAAGAGCAGTAGCCGTCCGATCTTCCTTCTGCCCTAGTTTGGAGCTCTGCCGTTAGATCAAGTCGTGCCACACCGTCAGATCTTTGAAGGAGATCTAATCTCCACCGATCATTGTTGAACTGCCATAGTCTTCCCAATGGCTGCCACATGGATATGTGAAGCCTAAACCATCCAATCGCGTTCTTAGGGGTATTTTGAGCTGACCCCCATAGCTTTTGTGTTTTCATTTCAATCCCTAAATTTCAAGTTGTATTTGAAAATATTTTGTAATATTTGTACTCTAGCCCTCATATTTATTTTATTTACATTTTGATCCTATCTACGTCATCTCACACGCCCATACATGTGAGTGCTTGGACATTTTGCATAGGACCCCTCGCGGGTTTTTTTATTTTTAGTTCCTAAAATTTGTCCTTCAATGTTAAACTTTTTGGTTAATTTGCAAGTAGGCCATGTAGCTTCTTAGATATTATAAAAATGCCCCTTCCACGTGTATTAAATAGAATATATTTGAGAATTTTATGTAGAGGCCCTTGGACTTTGGATTTATTTTTTAGAATGCTTTTAAAGTTTATTTAAATTATGTTGAGGTTTCTGTCAGCATATTAATTCTTATTTCTTGTATTTTGATCAATAAAAATATCATTTTACGTCTAAAATTTGTATGGAATTTTTCATATATTTTTCATATGGTATTAAAATAAATTTTGCATCTAAAATTCAAAAAAATATAAAAATGTGTTGAAACAATCTAAAAAAATCACAATATCTTTATTATTATATTTTCAAACTCTATACGAAAATTAACTAAAAAATACAAAAGAAAACACTATAAAATAAAAAACATTAAAAACCTTACAAAATTTATTAAAAATTATTAAAAAATTCAAAAATATCATTTTCTATTTATATATCTTATATATAGTGTATATTATGATAAAAAATAGTTTGGGCAAATTATGTTCTATTTATCTATTTTTAAATTCTAAAAAATTTCATCCTTGTAATATTGTTCACTGTTTTGAAATTTTTATTCATTTAAAAATACAAAAATTAGCAACAAATTATAAGACAATTTCCTAAAATAGAACAAAAGATAAAAAAGATAAAATATTTTATTTTACCCATTTTAAGTATTTATGTATATATCCATAAATATAAAATCATATATTCTATATATAGTTATATTTACTTATATTATTGTTAATGTTATTATTATAAAAAATTACTTTATCTTTTAAAAAATGCTTAAAAATCTAAAATGACTTCTCCTTAGGGTATTTTTCTAATTTTTATACATATTTTACATATTTAAATCATACATACATATAAATTATATAATACATATTATCTATATATACTTATATATTACATATATTAAAAAGAAGAAAATTAACATAAAAAGGATAAAAATAAAATAAAAATTTAAAAATTTAAAATAAAAGGAAAATATAAATTAAAACTCCATAAAAATAAATGTTAAAAACCCACAAAAATAAAAAATTCCTATCAAACACAAAAAAATTTATTGCATTTTTTGTCAATTTTTGTGGTCCATTCCTATTGCTCCTTTGTGGTTCAACCTCTTCCTTCGCATACCATACGTATCATTATGTAGGGTATAACAAAATTTTTGTTCACTTGTACTTATTACTTCAGCATCATTGTAAGTTAATTGTTGATGTGTTAAATTGAGGATATATGAGAGCCAAAAGAGTGGTCGACACAGTGATTACCATATCCGACTTATCTGGCACTGCAAAACCTCCAAGACTGAATGATAGGATCCCTCCTCGATTTTTGCATCCATCACATCCCTTGGTAGAGATTTATCCAACAAAATTCCATCCCTGAAACGCATTTTGTGATAGGCCTCAATAGGTTCCTTTGCAAGACAACACGTCAATTTTCCTGTCTCCTCTAACAAGTTTAGAATATAATTTATCTGCAAAATGTTTAGACCTTAAACATGGAAATTTAAACAAATAATAAAGTTTTCTTAGGTCTTTGATAATGATATTCTTGGCAAGCTTTGCCATGATCTGGTTTATCGCACCCTCAACACCAATGAGAACAATTCTATCAGCATAAACATGCAGAAGCACCACTTTCTTTCTCCCCTCTTCAATAAGAGAGCTTTATCTCCATACCTTACTTATATCGATGCTTCATATCAACATATTGTAAGTGATCAAACCAAGACCATGCGGATCATTTCAAACCATCCAAGGACTTCTTCAGTTTACAAAATTTGTAAGGTCTAACGTAGCCATTAAATATTTGCATATAGATATATATTCTCTGTTTGGTTTCAATTAAAGAAGGCATTCTTTACATCATGCTAATGTAGGAATCATCCAAGTTAACAATGATAAGGGGAGTGGATGATTACGAAGATTTCATCTTTACCATGTGAATAAAGGTTTCTAGATCATATCTCAATTTCTATGCATATCACTTTGCAACTTGCCTAAATTCATATCTATCAACATACAAATCTACTCTATACTAATGGAGTAAACTCGTTTGTACCTTGTATATGATCTTTTTATGTTATATCCATTAGATTTTTATTCTTCTGAAGGGCCTTCATTTCATCTAGCATGCATGGCTCTTATTATCAGGGATCATACTACATTTCAACAACATTCTTGAGGATCACAAATGCGAAAAAAATGAAAGACAACATTTAAATTTGACTCTCATAGGAGTAGGCCACATGGTTTCAATTGTATACTTTAACAACAGTTCCTAAATAATTTCTAGTGGTAATAGAGGATTCTTCTATGTTAATTTATGTATATGTTGGTGCTCATCAATATCAACATCATTTTCAAGAAAATGTAAGACAGTAAGTTAAACATGTTCATCATGGAGATTTTGATCTATATCTTGTGAGGAAGAGGATGGTGGATAGGTTTATATCTCATTCGGTCATGTCTTGCATATGTGCATGAAAATGATATGAAACCTTCAACCTTCCAAATTACTTACATATTTGTATGTTTGGTTCTTTCTTACCACTCGTCATCAAGCATCATAGTATTGAATATTCACATTGGTGTCATTCACCAAAATTCCCACTTGTGAAGGACCAAAGTGGCATAGTAACATGGATTCTCAAAAAAAGGTAACATCCTTTATAATATGCAAGCGTCTTGTATGCAAGGACGGAGATAAGTCGGGTGGGAGGGGGCTTGGCCCCTCCAAGCCTCTCAAGATACTTTTACATATATTTTAGATGTAATAGAATATGAATATTTTTATTACATTTTACATTTGTAGGTTTATTATTTCTATGTTTGAAAATAACTCCATTTCAAACATGATTTATAAGGTTAATAATCATCATAATATAGAATATAAAAGAGCAATTACACGTTATAAGATATGAAAAAGGATGAGACAATCATGTTATAACTGAAATTATACGTGTTAAAATATTAGGGATGCAATCAGATACGAATATGTATGTGAGGGGGTGTGGGTGTACATGTCCATATGTGTGTGTGTGCATGTGTGCGTGTGCATGCGTATGTGAGTGGGTGTCTGTGTGTGTGCGTGCACACGTGCATGTGTGCATGGTTGTGTTGCATGCAGCATGCTTGTGTATTTCCATCCACTATCTTATCCGTATTTATGGAGTTATTGATATGTTTTTCCAATTTTGGTGGATATGGAGACAAACAAGATATAAGATTTGCTTTTCTGCAGATATGGATATATTTATAGATACCATTTTCACTTTTTTAAGGATATGGAAAAGAACATGAGTTTTTTAGATATGAACATGGATATCCAGGGTTCAAATCTCTCTTGAGAGGGGTTGCGTAAGGTAGTCGATAATTAGCATAAAAAATAATCGGATTTTTCAACAAGGATTTGATAACAATCTATGTAGTCGATCCTACTTAATTTGGAAGAAAGAATTATCATTTATTTATATGGATTTTTACATCTATAACCCTACATACTTTCGATATTATGTACATAACCCCCATAATCATGAATTACACCTAGAATCTTGCATAGTGTTCAACTCTTTAGCTAATCATACACTCATAACCCTCCTCCCGCAAAATTATATAGGGTTATGGGCATAAAAATCCAAGAGAGGTAAACACTATTTAAGGATCTGGGTGTAGTTCGTGACTATAGAGGGTTATGTAAGTAATACTGAAAGTATAGAGGTTATAAGTGTAAAAATCCATTATTTATATTATAGGCATGAATATCCATAACATTAAATTTATGTATTTGATTATTTGAAAATTCGTCTCTTTAATAATCGAAAATTGTAGCATAGGATACATATTTTAATTCGTCAAAAATTACAATCTTTGAATATTGTGGAGAATTTTTACTTGGCAAGTTTATCAAGGTCGAACACAGGGACATGATCCTCCTCATCTATTCATCAAAAACTAAAGATTAAATTTGAGTGAACAATTCCATTGATCTAGTCTTCATATGCAGAGACAAATTACATCACAACATGGTCAAAATGTACGAATAATATGATGCATGTAATGAATGAAGTATATGATGTAAGATAATAAGGATCACAAGATGATAATGCATTTTTTATTAGTGTTTATGCATGATAAAAGTAGTGCATGATTCAACGAGAATATGATGCAATATGTAATTTGCATTTATGATTTTTAGCAATAAAATGATGCAAGATGATATGTCATGCCATGCAAGTAATAATATGCCCTAAATTAATCAATTTCTTTGAGCAATCAAAAGTGAGTAAATTCCAATATCAACCTAGGCACACCAATAATTTATGGTATTTAAAATAAGTACAAGTGACACATAAAAGATCTAGAATATAGCACATTAAGTTTACATCAAATTAGAAAGATAAGAAAGCCATAATGAAGAGAATAAAATTTGTAATCCAATGAATTGAAATCAACTGAAAATGCGCTTATATGCTCAAGATATTAAATAAAGAGTGTAAGGGCATAAAAACAAAAAAAAACATGAAAATAAAATGGATAATATATGCAATTTGGTCCTTGTAGGGGCATATTCATAATATGAATAAGACGAGGTCTCCATGCAATTTGCCCAGGCACGACATGTAAGGCACACGTTTGGGTAGGAACCATTTTGCAATTCCCTACTCTTTACAGGTAGGGATGCAATTTGTATAGGCCGCAAACGCTTCTGCACGTGCACAAGCTTGGCTCGAGAGGCGAGCAGAAGTTTGGATGGTGGCTCGATAGGCTACAGGATCAGTGGTCACATAACGTGGCCTCCGCGCTTTGGATCGGGTCGGTTCTGCCGAGCCAAGTGCTTCATGGTCGAGGCTGGGAATTCATATGGATCGTCTTATTCAAATGATCCGATGATAACTGCACATCTTCATTCCTCATTAGCGCTGCCACCTACAATTGACTTAGTGGGGCTCCAGCGAACCCTCTGTTACTCCACCTGCTCCTAACTGATGCGAGGAAAATCGAGGCGCTCATACGATAGATCCGCAAAGCTCCTAGAGCAAAAGTCGATCAAAGAGGATGCCTGGAGTGACGACAAGATTGAGGTTCACTAGAGGTGGTGGAGGAAATAGGAGCACAACTGCTTCGTCCGATCAATGAAGAGGGAGAATACCTGGATGTGTTAGACATGCATAGTCAATGCGATAAGGGGGTGAATGGGGATCCTATTTGGGTGGAGGGATGGAGGACCAAGGTTTCGCCTTCGGTGGCCGAAGGAGAAGGGGAGTGGAGGTGATGGAGTTTCTGGAGAAGGGGTCTGGTGAGAGGATGGTGTCATGAAGATGGACGTGGTGTGGCGGAGCTCAGAGAATGGTCAGGTGATGGTGAGATGTGTTGTGTGAAGCATAGAAAAATAAAAGGAAAACTAGAGAAAGTAGGGAGACAGAGCATACCTGATCGGAGGTAATCGATAACAGAGGAAGTGGTCTATACTGAGGCCCCTTTGGAGGCTCCGCTCGTCGCTCAACATGTCCGACCATGGCATGGAGCTCGAGCAGATGCCTATGAGGCTCTGTTTCCTGGCGACTACCATGGGTCTACACCTGGGTAGGGGTTGTCTTCGCCTCATCGATTCACCCCTCTGCTGTCACCGGAGGGGTGAGAGAAGCTGTGCCAATGCCCGTGAAGTGGTGGACGAATGTTGATAGTGGCAGAGGAGGTGGTTTTAAAGCTATGGTTCAAAGTTTTATGATGGTGGAAGATGTGATTTGCATTGGTATATATCCCGAAGAAGATGGAGACGAGATTAGTGGTAGTGATGGACACACGAAGGGTAGAGGAGTTAGGTCAATGACGAGTGGGTGTTAGATCGTAAAGAGATGAGGAGTGGCGATTAAAAAAGGAAGGGGGCAAGAGCTCGACGAGCATTACATAGGGGAGAGGGGGTTAGTTGGAGGAAGGAGATGGGTCCTCTGCCTCCAACAGCCAAGAATGAGGCGTCAGATGGCATCTTGGATTTAATTTTGGAAGGAGATCAAAGGGCGGAGGGCATTGTGAAAAGGTGTAATTGAGATAAAGGAAGGGGTTCATATTACGGCTAAGAGGAGGTGGGATGACGTGGTAGGCTCCTGATCGAGGGATATGCCTTCATCTAGCAGCTGAGAGGAAGGCAAAAAGGGGTGGCTTGGATGGAGGCGACTCGGCAAGATGAACGACCAAAGAAAAGGCAGAGATGGACTGATGAGATGAAGGTGGGGAGGGATGGATCCATGGGTCAAGGAGCAGGTCGGGTGGTGCCCGGAGAAGGGGCCACGTGGGCAGACCAGAGGGCACCACGTGGCCCAATCAGATTATTTAAAAATGGAATAAGAATAGAAAATAAGAAAGAAATAAAAGGAAGAAAAATTTACAAAAAGTCAAAACATGAAAGATGTAGACGTCGATCGGATCTACATGTTTTATGTTGACTACAAAGTCAAAAGAGATCAAATATACAAGGACATAATTTTGGAGGTATTTTTAATGGATAAAAATACTGCTTTTAACTATTATGAGATTTTTTGTATTTTAAATTTCTTTTTAACACCAAAATAAATATCTACAATAATTACTCTAATTTTTAGTGGTTTGGTTTTAATAGGAAATAAAACAAAGAAAAATAAAGAAAATAAAAAGTTTAATAATAGATACAAATTAGGGTTAATTATCGGAAGATGGTTTATTGATAAAGATGTGGAATTAATGAAGATTTGCAATTAATTGCTCATGCTCCGAGGATAATAAGGGAGTATAGTAATGATAAATCAGATATTCATCATCCCCCGATACTTTAACTATGCCCATCCTTGAGCATATAAAGAAAGAAGGAGTATGATTAATTCCTGACAGTGCATGTGTTTTTTCAAGGCTCAATTCATCAAAGACCCATAATTTTATTAATCCTAAAATTCTAGGCTTAACTATGCTATAGTCAAAATGAATCCAACTTCTCTAATTATTAGACTCCATGTTTGTACATATAATGTAAATATATGACGCTTAATGTACTACAATAATGAGAGTCGAGTCGAGATGTCACCTAAGGTCTTGATGAGCGACCCGAGTAACTAAGGTAAGAAGGTATCAATGGTCGTTGCGACCTCAACCTCTCGGATCGGACTCAATCAAGAAAACAAAAGACCACCAATATAAAAATCAAGCAAGCAAACTAAATAGCGGTCTCGCTATTTTATTTTACCTGGTATAGCTACCAGGGTCGAACACAAGGAGCATGGTATGCCTAGGCTAAGAAGTAGTCGAGAATTCAAATAAAATAAATGAAATAAAATAAAAAGGTGGTTTTTATATTTTTTTCAATTTTCTGTAATTTTTAAAATTAATAAAAGGTGTAAAAGAAAATAAAAAACACAAACAGACAATTATTTAACAGACCAAAATGATCAGAAAATTAAAATAAAAATATTTTCCATTTTTATAAATATTCCAGTGTTTTTGCATTTTTCTTCGATTTTTTGATTTTTAGTTAATTTTATAAAAATGAAACAAGGGTAAAAATACAAAACAAAGTGCAGCCAGAATCTAAAGGTATTTAAAAATACTTAAAATATCTATAAAATTTGAGCAATAATTTTATTATAAACTAAAAATAAAACTCTAACTACAGAAATAGAAAATGCATTTTTTTGAATTTTTAGGAATTTTTAATGATTTTTCTATTTTTTTCAAGGTTTTTCAATTTTTATGGCTTTTGTAAATCCAAATTCTATAAAAAATCGATAGAAGTAAAAAAACATCAAAATAAATAATCACTAATTTTTTTGGATTTTTTAGAGGGTTTTTAATATTTTTAGTAGATTTTTAAAAACAGACAGAAGCAATTTTTGAAGTTTTAATTTTTAAAAATATCAAATGGAAACAAAATGAACCCAAAAATTCCTAGAAATGCCTACACCATGGCTAGAGCCATGTGTTAGAATTTCAAAAATTTTAGGTAAAGTTTGCTATTTATTCAAACCAATCAAAGAAGCACAACACACATGGATCTAGATGCAAGGAAAATAACTTCCAGGGACTAAATAATAACACACATCCAAAAGCCCAAGGGGCCTACTGTAATTTTCACACAATTTCAGCACATATCCAAAACCATCATGCACAGGGGTATAAATGCTAATAAAGAAACTATATTATCAAAGCATAACACCCACTAAACCCAAGACCATACATGCAAATATTCCATAAATACACGTAACGATGCATGTGCGACCATACAGGAAGGACTAGATTGTAAATACGAAAAATTACAGGGGCACAGATGCAAATAGTCCACAATGCAACTTTTATTTTACAGATTAAACTATAAAAAGAAATAAACACAAGGGAAATGAAGCAAATTACCCAGGCGGGTCGTGCGGGTCACATGGGGTGACAATTGGTGCGATCTGACTGGCTGGCTACTTGTGGCTCTAGCGGTGACACCTGGCGAATCCAACGGCTTGACGAAGAAGCGAACGTAGGGCATATGGGGGCCATTAGATGTCAGATCTAATGACCTGACAGGCGCAGGCGATAAACGACTCTGATATGAACTGGGTGAGAGGCGAGATCCAACGGTGGAGGAGGATGCTGGACGAACTTCTCCTAGGCGAAGTTCACCGGAGAACCGACGGTGATCCGACGCTCCGATGGACGATCAGGCAGCGGGGTCGACTAGCAAAGCTCCTCCGCATCGGGTGGACGGGTCCGATTGACTCGCCGACAGTCAGATCTCCTGGACTGGGTGCGTGACCTGGGCGAGCTCCGATGAGGATGGATGAAGGCAAACTGGGACGTAACCACACAGGTGAAGACCTGCGGGATAAAGCTCCGACTCGGAGGAGTACTCCGGTCATTGTTATTTGACTAAAAATAAAGGGAAGAGATGGTGGGTGGCAACGGGAGGTTCCAGCGAGGTGGCGGAGGGAACCTAAGCCTAACCTTGGCTCGGATAGTCAAGATTTGGATGATCAGACTGTGGAGGAGGAGTGACGGTGAACAGGGCAATCGATCGAAGCGGATAGATGTGGCTGATGTTGCTCCGACCGACGGGTCAGAGCTGGCGGAGCGACATATGAAGGTTTCAAAATAACTGTAACTAGGGAGGAAATGAAGGCTACCTGAAGGTCCGAGTTGGATCCTTATCTCCAGGGGGTGAGGTCGGACTGGGTCTTAGCCTCTACCACGCTGCGGAAGACAGGGAGGCTCAACGCAGCGGATCTCCGACCAAGTAACTTGAGCGTCGGTTGCAGCGACCTTCTCCGAACACCAGAAGCTCCGGCTGAAAACTGTCACCAAGGGGAAGAAGTCTAGGGTAGAAGGAGGGTGTGCGGCACGAGCTGAGGCTCTTGGGAAAGAATTGAATCTTTTATATGCATTCCGAGGTGGCGAAGAAGAATCGGATGGAGCGTGCGATCCAGGGAAGATCCGTCCTTCAGTAGGGATCCGCGAGGGTCGTGGATCCAAGAGGAAGGAGCGGGCAAAGGAATCGGGGCAAGGGAAGCCAAGATCTGATCGGGAAAATTACGAGAAGATGGGGCACAAACCGAATCCGGGCGAAGACCGGTCTGGGAGGGGGAATTGATCAGGGTCAACATCCCTCCTCGACCAATCAGAAAATTCATTGGTCAAAAATATTTGAAAAATACATTAAAATTAGAAGATGATTTTATTTTAAAATATTTTCAAAATAAAAAATGTTTATTATTTTTCAAACTATTTTTTTTGTGATTTTTAATTATTTTTATAAAAAATAAATTAAGGTATATACACTATATTATATTATATATAGGTATAAAATTCCTATGTATTTTTTATTTTTATTTTTATTTTCTTATTTTTGTATAAATACCCTAATTTTATATTTTATTTATTTACAACATAAAATTTAGAGTATAAAATAATTTTTATTTCATTTTTATTGGCTATTTACAAGTGCGAAATAAATAGATGTATGATACATATATATATATATATATGTGATATGTACAAGTTGAGAGAGAGAAATTATTTTGTTTTTATTTTAATATTATTTTTCTAAAATTTTGTTTTATTTTTAGAAATATATACAAGGGAATATAAACACAATTTTATTTTTATTTTTGTGAGAATAAAATATATACACATAAGAAGTAATATCACAAGGTAGAGTGGCCTTATCTCTCTCTACTTATTGTATTTGGCGATCAGGCCCATATTGGGCCCTCTCTTGGGGTTAGATCACTTAATATTTATTCGAAATATTTCCTTCTTTTTCGTTTATTCTTTATTCTTTTATTTTTGCACAAATACATGCTAATTATTGATATTTAACAAAAGCATGCTTATTGGTAACTTATTGTATTTACAACTATCTACATGGTATTTTGCCAAGATTTTTAGCTAAAATAAAAGAATAAAGAGTGATGAATGAGTATTCATCACCTCCCTATACTTTACTTTTGCTAATCCCTTAGCAAACACTTTTTTGAAAAAGATGTGAAAAAGAGAAAGGAAAAGAAAAAGAAGAAAAAGAAGGTGAAACAAGGCTGATTATTAAACTGGCCTTCATTAAATTGAAGTATGGAGCTCAGTCAGATCGTTGGATTATTAGTTTGTCGAAACCTTATTTGGACTTAGGTTTAAAACTTAACAGCCTCTGAGTTCTACCAATCTATGGTCAAGACTCCTCAACAATCCAGATCAGAACAAGTCTACATACACAAACTCTAATGACCATGAATTTTTCCTTGAACTGTGTAAGTGATATGTAGCTCCCCACCTCAGAAATGGCAAAGTGACAACCCTCCCCAACAAGGTAACTCTAATACCCTAGTCCGGCAATTCTTTCCTCGAGGAGCGGGGTATTCCCTTCTAAGTTCAAGTTCAATTGGCTCAAGAAGAGGAGGAAGAAGAGAATGGACCACATCCAGTGTAGCCATGTATCCTAGGGAGCCTAACCAGTGTAGATAAGTCTCCCTGCTGCAAGCTTCATGAGATGGGCATGGGTAACATAAGCTTTGCTTTAGTGGACTATATACACTCCGGTGGGTATTTCATTTTCTATTAGACCCACAACTTTTTGGAGTTCTTTTCTTTTTGCACATTTTTTTGATGTGTATATGTACAACGTATCTACATGGTGCAACATATATACATAAGGAGTTTTTCCTCTTGAGCCAGTAGACTATCCCTCTTTTGAAACATTATTGCAACCCACAACTCCTGTCTTTAGACCTCACTGCTACCAGACCAAGTTGAGACGCACTTCCTACACTAAAAGAAGAAGAGAGGTTCCGCCTATAAGTACTACTCTCATATGCTACCCCAAGTCTAAGAAGATTGCCTCCTCACCACCTCATCCGTAGAGAGCTAAGTGCAAAGTGCTGGTGAAAGTAAAGTCATTGTATGTAAGAGTCATGTGTGTGTTGTTAAGTGTTCTACTTAGGCTCATCAAGATGACATATGATCATAGCCTAGTGGACTCAAAGAATTAAGTCACCATGGACCTGAAAAGTCTCAACCCTAAGCCATATAAGGTTCCTCTTAGAATTAGGTGGATTAATATCTTAACCAAGCTCCATTTTTCAATTTAATTCTAAGCTAGTTTAAATGTCAACTATGATTCAGGAAAACTATATAAATATTTACAAAAATGCTATTTTTGAAAATTTTTGACGACATGCAAACTTTTTGAAATTTTTTGAAAGAATGGATGTATGCAAGAATGCAGAAGTTTTGCAAAATATTTACACACATTTACACAACGGTTTTTGCAAACTTTTTGTTTTTCAAACATTTTACAAAACATTTGTACTATGTACATAATTTTGATATCAAAATATTTACAAACTCTTTACACAAAACATTTTTACAAAAATAATTTTTTAAATAGTTATGTATGTGCAATAAAGAATTTTATGTACAAGAAAAAATTTTAAATTTTTATGGATTTTTAAGGATTTTAGCCATTTTATTTATTAACACACTCACACAAAGTACGAGTTATGGCTAAAGTATATAGGAACTATATACGACACCCCCTATACTTAGCTCGAACGATGTCCTCAGAGTGAGTCAAGAGCGATGAAGAAGACATAACTCGTGCTTAGTATAGGGTAGTGAAAAGAAAAACTATACTACAAAGACGAATGAAAGAATAGAATAGAAGAAGAATCTTGGGGTTTCCTCCTATACTTAGGATCAAATAATCCTAAGTATAGAAGGTTGTACACAAAGGCAAATCCGAGTGGAAGAATGTACAAGGTCTACCTCCCCTATACTTAGGGTAAAATATCCCTATGTATAGGCAGCAAAACAGAGATAGAAAAGAATCAAAAGGAAATCAAAAGTCGCACACACCCTATACTTAGGGTAAAGTACACCCTAAGTATTGAATAATCAAAGATGCAAATAGGGTGTTAGACTGAAGAGTGGTGTGATATGGACATCTGGATCTATACAAGTCAGAAGACAGTGATAATCAGGTGTGAGATGCCATAGATGTGAGTCGAGAGACCACATCTCACGCAAAATGAATAGGGGCGACGTCAATGACCATCCGCTCATGATTTAGATATGGTTCGAGCTGCTGCCCGTTAATACGAAAGGTAGACTCAGATGACATCTCAGATATGTCAATGCTTCCATTATCATGTACCTTTCAGATTAGGTATGGTCCCTTCCACTTGCTCTGCAACTTCCTTGGAAGTAATCTCAATCTAACATCGAACAACCATACTCTTTGTCCTGGCTCAAACTGCTTGTGGATGATATGAGAATCATGCCACTCCTTCACTCTCTCCTTGTACTGTAGGCTTCTCAAAAAGGCTGCATCTCTAAGCTCCTCCAGGGCTGCCAACTCTGCCCTCCTCTGGTCTCCTACACTTACTAGATCCAAAAGTATATATGTGACTGCCCAAAGTGACCTATGTCTCAGCTCAATAGGTAAATGGCATGGCTTGCCATAAACAAGGCGAAAGGGAGATGTACCTAAAGGGGTCTTGAAGGACGTCCGATATGCCCACAAGACCGAGTCCAAAAGCTGTGACCAATCCTTTCGGTCAGGGCAGACAACCTTCTGTAGAATAGTCTTGATCTCCCTGTTCGACAGTTCAACAAGACCATTGGTCTGAGGATGATATGTTGTAGCTACTCGATGGTCAATGCTGAACTCGCTAGCAAGGGCCTTTACCTTGTCGTTGATGAAATGAGACCCCCCCGTCGGATATTAACACTCTAGACACCCCAAACTGTGAAATGATATTCTTCCTCAAAAATCGACATACAGTCCTAGCATACGCAGTTCAGGCGGGGATGGCCTCAACCCAACGACTCACATAATCAACAGCCAACAGAATGTACTCGAATCCCTGACTCCTAGGGAACGGACCCATGAAATCGATGCCCCATGCGTCAAAAACCTCACAGAAGTGAATGGGCTGCATCGACATCATATCACGCTGTCCACAAGTGCCCATCCTCTGACAGTCAGTACACCTCTTCATGAACTCGTCAGAATCCATGAAGAGGGTAGGCCACCATAGGCCGGATTGGAGCACTTTCTGTGCCATTCTCCTCCCATAGTGATGTCCTCCTGCCTCAAGCTTGTGGCAGTAAGTTAGGATGCTATGGTGCTCCTCCTGAGGAATGCATCGACACCAGACGCTATCCCCTCCTTGATGATAAAGGACATGATCCTTCCAATGGTAGAACTTGGCCTTCGCGAGAAAGGTCTCAAGTCACTGCCTGGGCCAACCTTGTGGAACTTTCTTGGCAACAAGATAGTTCACAATGTCGGCGTACCACGGGAGAGAGGCGAGAGCAAGGATCGCCTCATCTGGGAAGGTCTCATAGATAGGGTCAATCTGCTTAGAATCCTCAAGATGGTCTAATCGGGAGAGATGATCCGCCACCACATTCTTGAGTCCAGGCTTGTCCTTAATCTCAATATCAAACTCTTGGAGTAGAAGGATCCATCTAATCAATCTCCCATTGGCATCCTTCTTGGCCATGAGGTACCTGATGGCGGTATGATCAGTAAATATGGTCATCTTAGATCCAATGATGTATGATATGAACTTATCTAGGGTAAAGACTACGGCTAGCATCTCCTTCTTAGTGATGGTGTAGTTCCACTTAGCGACATCCAAAGTACGGCTAGCGTATTGAATGGCAAATGGTGCTCCATCCCTCCTCTATCCCAGCACGGTCCCTACGGCAAAATCAGAGGCATCCGTCATGATCTCGATTGAGAGAGACCATTCAGGCGGCTGCAGGACAGGAGCCTCTACAACTAGACTCTTGAGAGTCTCAAATGATGCTAGACAGTTATCATCCACAATGAACTCGTTGTCTTTCATCAGCAAATGAGTCAACGACCGGGTAATCCTACTGAAATCATGAATGAAGCGCTGGTAAAAACCGACATGCCCCAGGAAAGACCGTAACTGTCGCAAGTTGGACGGTGGACTGAGTTTTGTAATGATATCCACCTTGGCCGGATCCACTTCCATGCCCGTGTTGGAGATGATATGACCAAGCACTTTCCCTTGAGTCACCATGAAGTGACTCTTCTCCCAAGATAGCACAAGATGGACCTCGATGCATCGCTGAAGGACGCAGTCCAGGCAGTCAAGACAAGCATCAAACCCATCGCCATAGAACAAAAAGTCATCCATGAAGACCTCCAAGCACTCACCCACCATATCCGAAAAGATGGACAACATGCACCTCTGTAATGTCGCCGGAGTGTTACATTGACCAAAGGGCATCCGTCTGAAAGCATATATCCCAAAGGGACATGTGAATGTGGTCTTGTCCTAGTCTTTGGGCGTAATGGCCACCTGATTGTATCCGAAGTACCCATCTAGAAAGCAGTAATGACTCTTCCCTGCTAGCCTCTCTATAATCTGATCAATACAAGGCAGCGGGAAATGATCCTTCTTGGTGGCTTGATTCAATCGTCTGTAGTCCACACAGACCCTCCAAGAAGTGGGTACCCAGGCAGCGATCTCCTCTCTAGACTCACTCACAACAGTGGCGATGCCCGTCTTCTTGGTCACCACATGCAATGGACTAACCCACTTGGAGTCAGAGATGGGGTAGATAAAATCGACACTCCACCATTTAGAGATTTCCTTCATGACAACCTCTCGAAGATTCGGGTTCAGCCGCCGCTTGAACTCACACGACGACTTGGCGTCCTCTTTGAGATAGATATGGTGGGAGCACAGGGCCAGACTTATCCCCTAGAGATCAGCTACGCTCCATCCTATCACCTTGCAGTTCTTTTTAAGAACCCCCATCAAACGAGATTTTTGTTCTCCAGTCAAATCTGCTGAGATAATGACTAGGTACATATCATGCTCACCTGTAAGGAACCTATACTTCAGTGATGATGGCAAGGGCTTCAGCTCTGGACAACTGGGTGCATGCGGATCTGTCCTCTGAAATGTCTGAGTGAAGGCGACCAAATCTGCATGGGAGAACTCTCGCTGAAAATTTGGTGAAGACTGCTCTGCTGGTGTGTCTGTGCTCTGAATGGGATCAATCTCCACCCTAGCTGCTGGATCTTTGATAGTCAGACATGGAAGCATATCATCAAAATCTGCCCAATCAATGTCTAACTCCAAGGGATCTGAATCTATATCCAAGGGATCAACGGCCTCGCTATCGGGAATGTGATCTGCTGCCTCAAATGTATCCTGTACCAGGAATGTTCTCTCCAAGCTCTCCTCTACTGGCATCTGTGCATCAGCGGACTCTGAAGGTGAGAGAATGGCTCGTGAAATTGGATCGAACCAAACTCCCTCATCGTCTGTAACCACAAAATCACAATCCTGATGGATGTCTCGCTTTGCCTCTGTCATCTGCTCTGAATCGGTGAGTGGCTCTGAGCAAGCTGAATCTCTGGCTCTAGTCTCATCGATCGTCTCTATTTGTATACTCTCGCCCTCGACACGAAAGTATACCTTCCCTCTATCATGATCAGACACTGCCTTGGCTGTGGCCAAGAACGGGTGCCCTAAAATAATGGGGGTATCGATCATAGACTCAGGGATCTCCATGTCCAACACAATGAAGTCCACGAGGAATTTCAGGCCCTGAATTGTGACGACAACGTCTTTTAGCAACCTCTTCAGCCTCTGGACAGATCGATCAACAAACTGAAGGACTGTCCTGCTCTGTCAAAGAGAGCCACAATCGAATCGGTCGAGTAAGGATGCCAGAAGTAGGTTGATAGAAGAACCACTATCTAATAGAATCCGATAGAACCTCTGCTCATGAATGTGGCATCTGACATAAGGAGCTCCTACATCTAGCCTCTTGGCTAGTAGACGGTTTTGGATGGCGAAGCAGGTGGTGCGAGTGAGCACGTGGATCTCTGACGGATGGTTCCTCCTCTTCCTGCGAATAGTGATCCTCTCTCTAAGGTTCCTCTGGAAGAGGGGGATGTACTCCAAGGCCTCCTGCAGAGTCAGCTGTATATGAAATCTGTCCATCATCTACTGACTGAACTCTGACTGATGTGATTTTTTTGGATTTTTATTTTTAGGCCCCTTAGCCAAGTGGAGTGCTTGGGGAAAGGGGATGGATGGGACCTCCTCAGATGGAGGGCAAGGATCGGGTCCCTGCTGATGTGGCAAAGTAGAATCCATACATAAAACTCCAAGCAACACATATGGACTCGTAAAAGAAGAACCCTTTCCTTTATTCATAGAATAGTCCTGAGATACATGAACTGAAGGAAATGCAACAGGAATGGAAATGGTGGCATCAGTACCACCCTCAGCATCTGGACTCGCGGCATCAATACCGCGTTCTGGCTCAGCATTTCTGGTGGCATAAGCACCGCCTCCTACATCTGGTGAAATGACGGCCTCAGTATCATCGGCTTGATCAACGTCCTTGGTGGCGTCAGCACCACCGTCATCATCATCATCACGAGCGACATCAACACTAGTCTCCTCCTCGTCTGGCACTCCTGAAGCTGCATAGGGTCGTCGCTCAGACGAGGCACCGCCGACTGGCATCCTACCACTCCTATGTGTAACAAAGTCAACATCAAAAGTTTATACAGAAATATCACCAAGTGAATCACTAGGAATAGTAACCTTTGTAAACTATACCTGCTCAGACTTCATCTTGAGGTTGTTCGGGTTAGGCTCAATATGGGCAGGGATGGTGGCCTTTCCTTTCACTATCTCTCTCATCTCCTGACAGAACTCATCCATCTCCCGTCGGAAGGTAGTCCGTTGTTCGTAGATGAGGTGGGCTAAATCATCTAAGACGGGGTTCTCATAGGCAGGCCCATGATAACCTGACGGGTGGCCTCTCTGGAAGTGAGGCTGCTGTTGGGAGTGAGAGGGATACTGGGGCTGAGAGTGATACTACGGAGGCTGCTGCTGCTGCATCCAAGACTGTCACTGTTTGTAGGGACGAGGACCATGCTTCTGGTAAGACTGTTGTGGATGTGGCTGCTACTACTGGTGTGGGAATTGGGGCTGCTGGTGCTGCTCTCGCTGTTGACCGTACTAGCCACCCTGAATTGGAGGCTGCTGCTGGGAACTGGTACCTTCGATCGACCAACGGAATTCAGGATGGTCTCATCGGATCCTAGGCTGAGGTCGATCATACCATATCCTGTTGACATCCATTAACGACTCCTGCTCGTAGGTCGTAGGGGGAGTACTGCCAGGGGCTGGTCTGGCTTCTGCACCACCATCTGGCTGTCCTGAGATGGTGGTGACTGAATGTATTGTTGTTGCAGCTGTTGGAACAGCTTCGCCTGAATATGGTGAACCTGTCGGTACTGGGCGGAGGGTTGGGTCGAGCTGTTGCTATTGCCGGTGTCTGCCCGTGACTTGAGACAGGGCTGAGAAGCTGTCTGTGCCTCCGGGAGACACATGATCTAGGTCTTCAGGTCACTCAGCGTCTGTGCCATCTGATCAACCTGCGTCATACCCTGGCACTGCTTCTTCTCAATCAACTCTATCCCGTCCAACTTCTCGCTGATAACCCCCATATCAGCGGTGCTTGTGCTGCGGCTGCTGATGAAGTGGATGGACCAGCATCTACCCGTGCTATCCTCTGATAGGACACATCCTGCGGTGTGGGCTTCCCCTGAGTATAGAGTCGGGTCTGGAACATCATAGTATAGCTCTCAGCCATCTCCTCGTAGATGGTCCAGACCTGATCCTCATCCTTGGCAAAATATGAGCCCCCACAGTATGCGTTAACAAGCCTCTGCAACTCCGGTGTCAGCCCGCAGAAGAAACTCTGGATGAGATTGGGCTTCGAGATATCATGGTGGGGACACTGGTCTGTGAGCTCCCTGAAGCGATCCCATGCCTCGTGAAACTACTCATTGGGGAGCATGGAGAAATTGCTGATCAGGGCCCTAGCTGCATTGGTCCGGCCGAGTAGATAATACTTGTTGAGGTACTCGTTCCAGAGCTGTTCCCAAGTTGTGACGAATCTCCCTAAATGCTTCGGCCAGTTGGTTGCTCTATCTACAAGGGAGAAAGGGAAGGCCACCATCCTGATGTTGTCGTCGTCCACAAGGCGGTCATGGACGGTACTACAGATCATCTCAAACTCCTGGAGATGAAGGTGCGGCTCCTCCATGGCGAGTCCGTGGAAGCGGGGAAGAAGCTGGATCGTTTGAGGGGGGAGCTTGAAATCTACAGAATAACAGGCAACACTATCCATCTGTGCGTGAGAGTTGCACCAGGGTTGTGCAACTCCCTCATCGGTCTCGCGACTGCTACTGGCTGTAAGGGATGCTCCTCAAGCTGTCGGTCATCTGGTCCATCTCCTCCTCCACCGGGTCTCTGCTGCTCTCTGTCTGCTCGCATCTACTCCATCTCACGGTGCATGTCCACCATGAAAGCCCCTTGATCCTGGATCTCTCTCTCCATCATCTCAAGGGAGGCTAACGGGGTGTTGTTGATGGCACCCTGATCCAATACATATGTTTGAGTCCCGCTAGGTCCGTCGGTGCGCTCCTCGCTGCTGGCCATGGTCTCTGCAAAGGCAAAAGATCCAAACTCAGGTGTCGATAAATAAACTGGTTGCTGCTGTCTCTGATCGGGCACCTCAGGACTAGTAGAAGGGTGGTCGAGGGGGAATATGGTGGAGTCAAACTCGGGTTCAGAGAGTGGGTCTCAGCTCTTGCGAACCAACCTAGATGATCGGGCCGGAGTGCTCGAAAGCGGTGCAGCCAGAGGCTGCCTAAGGGACCTCCGACCCATCATCTTGATCTGGCGAGTGAAGGCGGATGAGATCTGATTAGCAAACAAGATCGGTTAAATAAACCCCTTATTCACCTACGCACTTAGAGCTGATGATTGTGAAGGTTCAGTCTTTTATCTTGTCAATCTTATTAGGTGATCAAACAGTCTTTCAAAGCGATTAAGCGAGCTGTTGGGAATCCAACGCCCCCAGGAGACTGTCCCGATCCAAGATTAGATCTTTCCCAGCCAGTACAAGTCATGGACGTTTACCGGCTACCCGATCGACTCGCTCTATTAAGGATATCGTGACCTGCTTTACCGGAGACTGGAGCGATCCTCACTGGAGAACGACTAATCCGAGACCAGTAGTCTGAAGAAGGGTCAGATGTGGCTCTAGCCTAGGGTGCGGGTCACTCTCTCGCTCATCCAAACCATAAAAGGAGGGGATTGCTCTCCCAAGACAAATATTTTTGGTGAAGTGTGTTTTAAGGTCAAGTTTGCTTAAACAGTCCAAATTTTATAGTTTCTGTTTTTTAGGTATTTTTTCAAAACAAACAACGCTTAAAGAATTTTTCGGTTCTTCTTGATATTTATAAGTCCCCAAATAGGGGGAGAAGACGAAAAAGTCGATGCACGACTAAACACGATGCTGCATGCTGAGTAAGAAATGCGTACCTTGCCTCCAGTACTCTACATGCAAAGTGATCCGCGCATAATTAAAAGACAGAAATAAAACCTATCTTGATGATGCACGAAGAAATCAGCCTTAAGCAGAATTTTCTACTCGCGAAGCACAATAGCTGACGGGTCAACTAGAGGGGTCGGGGTCTGGTCTCTGATGCCGATCGATGTCTGCCACAACGGATCCTGCCAGCGCTGTATACGGCCTCTAGCGGCACGTGCCCCCTCAAGTGACCAGGTTAAATTTTTTATTAGTGAATTAATTAATAAAGCCCAATTATTAGATCTATAGGAGCAGACAATCAATTAGGGTTGGGCCTTAATAATTACGTCACAGAGCAAGAGAAAATCCTAAGGCTAAGGCTAAAATATTGGGAATCAAAAGAAAATAAAATTGATAAAGCAAAACTGGCGAAAATCACAGTGAGGACCCCCGAGTACACTGGTGCTCAGCAAAACATAACTTGAGAAATCACCAAGTCCTAGAGTCTGTCCTGGTCCTGTATTATTATAACAATAATAATATCTGCAGAAATAAGACTTAGCTACTCTACTCTAACACTCCCCACACTCCTGCTCTCCTCTCTCGCACTCTCCTGCAATTCTATGCAGAAAAGAGCCGCCTCCAAGTCCCGTAGGTGCGTGGCTTCCCGAAGAAAGCCACCCTCGATCCTCAGGCCCTCGTAAGAAAAGCAAATAGAAGGTGTGTTAGACCAATAATTATTATAATAATGAAAATAAAATAAAATAAAATAAAATAAAAATAAATGCAAAACAAAAACAAATAACAAGAAATAAAAAAAGAAATAAAAACATAACAAAAATAAAAAGAAAACAAAAAAAAGGAAAATAAAGAAAAAGAAAAAAAGAACAGCTGAAAAATAAAGAAAGCTGACTACTAAGCCGTGCTCCCGGTAAAGGTGCCATTCTGATGAGCGACCCGAGTGACTAAGGTAAGAAGGTATCAATGATCGTTGCGACCTCAACCTCTCGGATCAGACTCAATCAAGAAAATAAAGGACCACCAATATAGAAATCAAGCAAGCAAACCAAATAGCGGTCTAGCAATTTTATTTTACATGGTATAGCTACCAGGGTCGAACACAAGGAGCACGGTATGCTTAGGCTATGAAGTAGTCCAGAATTAAAATAAAATAAATGAAATAAAATAAAACCAGTGGTTTTTATATTTTTTTTTCAATTTTTTGTAATTTTTAAAATTAATAAAAGGTGTAAAAGAAAAGAAAAAGACACAAATAAATAATATTTAAAACACCAAAATGATCAGAAAATTAAAATAACAATATTTTTGGTTTTTATAAATATTCAAGTGTTTTTGATATTTTTCTTGGATTTTTCTGATTTTTAGTTAATTTTATAAAAATGAAACAAAGGCGACAATACAAAACAATGTGCAGCCAGAATCTAAAGGTACTTTAAAAATACTTAAAATGATTATTAAATTCGAGCAATAATTTTATTATAAACTAACAATAAAACTCTAATTACAGAAACTGAAAATGCATTTTTTTTTTATTTTTTAGGAATTTTTAATGTTTTTTCTAAGTTTTTCAATGTTTTTCAATTTTTATGATTTTTGTAAATCCAAATTCAATGAAAATTGATAAAAGCAAAAACACACCAAAATAAATAATCATCAATTTTTTTTGGATTTTTTAGAGGGTTTTTAATATGTTTATTGGATTTTTAAAAACAGACAGAAGTATTTTTTAAAGTTTTTGAATTTTAAAAAATATTAAATGGAAACAAAATGAACCCAAAAATTCCTAGAAATTCCTACACCATGGCAGGAGCCATATGTTAGAATTTCACGAATTTTGGGTAAAGTTTGATATTTATTCAAACCAATCAAAGAAGCACAACACATAGGGACCTAGATGCAAAGAAAATAACTTCCAGGGACTAAATAAAAAAACACATCCAAAAGCCCAGGGGGCCTACTGCAATTTTCACACAATTTCAGCACATGTCCAAAACCATCACAGACATGGGTATAAATGAAAATAAAGAAACTATATTATAAAATCATAACACCCACTAAACCTAGGATCATACATGCAAATATCCCATAAATACACGTGACGATGCACGCACGACCATACAGGAAGGACTAGAATGTAAATACGAAAAACTACATGGGTACATATGCAAATAGTCCACAGTAGAACTTTTATTTTACAGATTAAACTATAAAAAGAAATAAACGCAAGGGAAATGAAGCAAATTACCCCGGCGGGTCGTGCGGGTCACGTGGGGTGACAGTTGGCGCGATCTGACTTGTTGGCTACTTGTGGCTCTGGCGCTGACACTTGGTGTATCCAAGGCCTGACGAAGAAGCGAACGTGGGGCGTACGGGGGCCGTTACATGTCAGATATAACGACCTGATAGGCGCAGGCGATGGACGGCTCTTATATGAACTTGTGGAGAGGCGAGATCCAACGGTGGAGGAGGATGCTGGACGAACTTCGCCTATACGAAGTTCACTGGAGAACCGTTGGTGATCCGGCGCTCCGATAGACGATCAGGCAGCGGAGCTTGACTAGCAAAGCTCCTCTTCATCGAGTTGACGGGTCCGATTGACTCGACGACGGTCAGATCTCCTGGACAGGGAGCGTGACCTGGGCGAGCTCTAGCGAGGATGGATGAAGGCGAACTGGGACGTAACCACGCGCGTGAAGACCTGCGGTATAAAGCTCTGACTCGGAGGAGTACTCTGGTCAATATTATTTGACTAAAGATAAAGGGAAGCGACGGTGGGTGGCGACGGGAGGTTCCGGCGAGACGGTGGAGGGAACCTAAGCCTAACATTGGCTCGGATAGCCAGGATTTGGATGATCAGGCTGTGGAGGCGGGGTGATGATGAACAGGGTAGTCGATCAAAGCGGATAGATGTGGCTGATGGAGCTCCGACCGGTGGGTCGGAGCTGGCGGATCGGCATGTAAAGGATTCGAAATAACTGGAACTAGGGAAGAAATGAAGGCTACCTGAAGGTCCAAGTTGGATCCTTAGCTCCAGGGGGTGAGGTCGGACTGGGTCTTAGCCTCTACCAAGCTGCAGAAGATGGGAAGGCTCGACGTGGTGGATCTCCATCCACGTAACTTGAGCGTCGGCTGCAGCGACTTTCTCCGACCACCAGAAGCTCCAGCTGAAAGCTGTCACCAAGGGGAAGAAGTCTAGGTAGAAGGAGGGTGTGCGACGCGAGCTGAGGCTCTGGGGAAAGAAATGAATCTTTTATATGTGTTCCCAGGTAGCGAAGAAGAATCGGATGGAGCGCGCGATCCAAGGAAGATCCGTCCTTCACTAGGGATCCATGAGAGTCGTGGATCCAAGGGGATGGAGCGAGCAAAGGAATCGGGGCAAGGGAAGGCAAGATCTGATCAGGAAAATTACGAGAAGATGGGGCACAAACTGGATCCAGGCAAAGACCAGTCCGGGAGGGGGAGTTGACTGGGGTCAACATCCCTCCTGTACCAATCAGAAAATTCATTGGTCAAAAATATTTGAAAAATACAATAAAATTAGAAGATGATTTTATTTTAAAATATTTTCAAAAAAATTAGAGTATGATACATTTTATTTATTTACAACATAAAATTTAGAGTACAAAATAATTTTTATTTCATTTTATTGGCTATTTACAAGTGTAAAATAAATAGATGTATGATACATATATACATGTAATATGTACAACTTGAAAGAGAGAAGTTATTTTGTTTTTATTTTAATTTTATTTTTCTAAAATTCTGTTTTTTTAGAAATATATACAAGGGAATATAAACACATTTTTATTTTTATTTTTGTGAAAAATAAAATATATACATATAAGAAGGAATATCACAAGGTAGAGTGGCCCTACTCTCTCTACTTATTTTATTTGGCGATCAGGCCCATATTGGGCCCTCTCTTGGATTTAGGTCACTCAATATTTATTCTAAATAATTCCTTCTTTTTCTTTTAGTCTTTATTCTTTTATTTTTGCACAAATACATGCTAATTATTGATATTTAACAAAAGCATACTTATTGGTAACTTATTGTATTTACGGCTATCTACATGGTATTTTGCCAGATTTTAGCTAAAATAAAAGAATAAAGAGTGATGAATTGATGAATCCACGATTCATCATCTCAATATCTTGATCTTAGCAAAATCCCTAAGTAAAATCCCAAATAAATGTCTATAAAATCAATAAATTAACAAAATGACTCTTGTAAATAAAACACACTAATTATTGTATATTAGATGGTACAAAATAAATTAACAATAAAAAAGCCGTAAAATTAAAGGAGTTTTTCACCTTTAAATAACCTTAAACTTCTTGTATTTTTAATAATTTTATTTCAACTCCTTTTTGGCTAATTCTTTCTTTATCTTATTCATAAAAATTTATATAAAAATACAAAAATACAAAACAAATTTTACCGTAAGTAAATGCTCCTAGATCCCAAAGACAAAAAGCCGTAAAGTCCAACTTCCCGTCCAAATTCCCACTCCGTATGAACTCTAAATTCATAAACTCACTTTTAAAATTCAAGTTACAAAATTATCTATCTAACGGAAGTGGTTTCATTGAAATCGGAGCTCATTTGCAAAAGTTGGGTTTTATGACCTAGATGTACATTGTATATTATGTATATATTCATTCTTTCCTCATTTTTTATTTTATCTTTCCTAATTACTAAAAATACAAAAAAATCATGATTGTGTTGTATTTTGATTCTAGTATTTTGTTGTATTTTCCTATTGTAAATATCTCCTATTAAAAAAATAAAAAATATATAAATTAGAAAAGCAAATAAAAAAATGTACATATTGTTTGTCTTCTTTTGTAAATTCTCCACTTTTTCTCTTTTTATTCTTTATTCTCCCTTTTTAGTAGCCTACTTTTATTGTATTTTATTTAAATTAACATTCTCTACAATAACTTCTCTTCTATCACCAACTTCCATTCAACTCCACTATTTTTAATAACTCTCATTCCACTCCATATTCTTCCACCAACCTCCCATTCAACTCCATCAATAATACAACTTTCCATTTAACACTACCACCATTCTAACCTCCATTTCTCTTCTATTTATATTCATTTGTACATCCTCATGTTTTCACCATACGCTATTCTAATAGAAAAAGGAGAGAGCTTTGAGTGTTTTGTTGGTGACAGCGGCGAGGCATCTTCCTCAAGTGACGACCTCCTTCAGACGAGATCCGCGGAGCTCCGCTCTGCGTCACGAGTTCCCCATCGAGCTAGCACAGCTTCTCCGATTTTATTTCTCCAATTGGATCGAGGCGATGACAGGAGTTCAGCATAGCTGCTCCGCAAATCTGGCGAAGATTCAGGTAAGTATTACTTCGTATTTCTCTTGTTATTTTCGTTTATCTCACATTTTGTTTCCTTATTGTTTTCACCAGCACCATCATTTTATCCATCATCACCATCATCCACATCCATCATCCTCTTAATCTTTCCCTTTTATCATTTTTTTATATACTTATTTGTTTCCTTTTTAAACAATTTTTTTAAAAAAAATTAAAAAAACCTAAAAAATAGTACAACAGAAAAAAACAAAAAAAACAAAGTGCAGGGAAGCAGCAACCCACGTCCCCGCCCCCCTGCACCACCGAAGGCACCTTCCACACCCAAGCACCGCCCGCCGACGGCTTCCTCAGCCCTCCTCCGCCAAGCCCGCGCCACCCGTGCCGACCGCCCTATGGCACCGCCGCCCCCCTACCGCCTGCGCTCGCGCCCCACAGCCACAGCACCTCCGTGCCATCCTCACCGCCTCTCCATGCCCCCGCATGTGCATGGTTTCCCCAATCGCGCCACACGCGGCCCGTCGTCGGCGCGCGACGGTCCTCCGCCCTCCTCCGCGCGTGCAGCGGCGCCCCACCTCCGTCGTCCCTTTTGGGTGCCGCTTGCGTCTACATGAAGAAAAAGGAAAGGTTTTTTTATTTTATTTTACTATGTAAAAATTGCACTTTTTATTTGTTTAGTTTTCTAATATTCCAAAAGTACCGCTATGCACATGTTTGTTTGTCAAAGTTTAATTCTCTTTTGCACGGATACCCTTGTGTTTGCTTATTAATTTGGACATTAAATTTGCGTCATTTTATTCAATGAAAAATTTCTTAATGTTGAGCACCTAGTTCTCTACTTCGTGGATATTAATTTATATTTTTATGATATTTTGGTAATTAATTAAATTTGTCTAACTGAAATTCTGCATATTTTACCCATTTTGTGCTCTTAAATACATATCTGACACATAGTTGCTTTAAAAATTCAACAAAAATTATATATGATGCCTTGATATGTGATTGAATCATTATCCAAATTTCATCCAAAATAGAGTTATCATGTGCCTAAAATTAATTATAGAGTGATCTGACTATTTGATTTTTAATTAAATCCACATACATTCTTTTCAGAAAATTTCTGGTCTTCTAGATTCCATATGAAAATACCTATGTGAGATAATTCGCTCTCTGCCTAATTTCTATTGTGGATTTATTAGGAATTAATTACTCACTGTCATTCTGTTTTCACTAGAAAATCCATAAAAACTTCATATTTTGTCAAAAAATTCCAAAAATATTACTGTAGGTTCCTTGCATCATGTTTATATTCCACTAATTTTTTCATAATTTTTTCTTATTGTGTGAAAAATTACGAAAGAACCTATAAAAAGTGTACATTTTTAATTATTGCATTTCGACCCCTAAAATTCTAAAAAAATGTGTTGCATTCATCATTGGATTAAGTTTATTGGAAAAATATAATTTGGCTAAATTGAACTGATTTAACATTAAAATTAATTTGGCTAAGTTATATGATTTCTTAGTAACTTAATTCACTTGCATTGTGCATTTTGCATTTGTTTTTGCATAAAAAAATATATAAAAAACCGCATTGGAAATCTAAATCTTAACCTTCGAATTAACCCCAAATTTGTTCCTTTGCCTCCCTGTGTTCGACCCCGGACTTGCTCGGGATATAAATTAAAGCCGAGACACTCTTCACAAAGATCTTATCTCAATTCTGACTGATCCGCTAAGTACACGTACTACAACGTACCCAAATTAAATCACATATTAAGCGACCTATCAGATGGCACCGTTGTCGGGGAGGTAAATGGCTTAGGGATTAATTTGGAAAATTAGATTTAGATTTTCTCTACTCGGGTAGTCTGACCCCCGAGCCACTTGTATTTATTCCATTTTTTTGCAATTATTTTTCTTCTCATTTTTGTATATATTTTATTGTTGTTCTCTCTTACATAAATTTTATTTTCCTTGCGAGGGCCCGGTGGACTTGGAGTGCATCGGAGGTCGAAGGATGTGACGCGCGTCGACTGCTGAAGAGCGAGGATATTCAATTTATTTTCGAAAGCATTTTTTTATTTTTGTAATTATTGTGTTGTAATAATTTAGGTAATTTTGCTCTTTATAGCGGCTCTTGTTTGAGAGCTCGCGTGTGTATCCAGACTGGACTTTGGACCCTCTCGTGGTCGTGTGGTTGCTTGACGTAGAATAAGACTTGCACTCGCAACTCTTAGAGCATATTTTTATTAGAATATTTTATTGCTTGTGCTTGTTTAGGACCACACATCACATTTAACGAGACACACTTAGACCGCAGGGCTATTAGTCAAATTTAACTTGTTCATCACTCGCTAATAGAACTGCCTGTCTAGGAACGGTTTTCTCGTTTGCATCTCATCTAGTATAAAATTCAATTCTGCCTTGCATCCCGCATGTAGAGCGCGAGGATCACTGTAAGTCTTTTGAACTGGGCATGCATCATTGATTTCACTATTTGCATTGGTTTTTCTCAACTCCCTTCTCCTTGATTTTTGAAACTTAAGTTAAAAGGAAATCAGGACTGATCGTTTGGCGTGCTTTGTTTGGTGGACTAATCAAGTGATAACAAAACTTAAAATCAGGACTGGTAATCAGAGTTGACCAAAACATTGACTAAAATTAACACTTGTTTTGGGAGAGTAAAGCCCTCATTGTTTGTTTTACTTGCAAGTGAGAGACAGACGACCCTAGGATAGAGCCAAGCCTGGATTTCTTACTTACTACTGGTTCTTTATTTTTAGGCGATTATCTACTCTTCATTGAGGATCTACGGGTAGCCGGTAAATGGTCCAGATTTCCTTTGCAAAGTGGGAGGTTTAGAGGATGCCTTAGTCCTCAAAGAACAGGTAGCCATATTTATACGGTCCGTTCTTACTCCTATACTGGCTGAAAGTAGGTCCAACTAGTCGTAAGAACCGGGCCAGTCTGTAGGATAATACGGGCATTTAACAACTCTTTAATCTTTCCAAGATTGTATTTATCACAAATTAAAATTGACCAGATAATTCGGCCGAACCTTTACGACCATCACGTGTTGAGTTGGTGAAATTGAGGGTTTGCTCTTGTGTTTGATTGTTTTGTGTGTTATTCGGTGCACTTGCATGCTTTCTTCCTCAATCCGCTTCATTCTCCCATTTCCCTTCCAAGATGTCAGAACATTGGTCACCATATCCATGTCACTCTTCCTCGACCTTATTCCGATCCTCTCCACCATCTTATTCCTCCCCATACCCACGCCTCAACCGCGAAGTCAGGATTCCGACTGACTTAGCCACTTCTTCTTCCTTCTCACCTACCCCACATTCTTACACCCCTGACCCACATCCACCCTGAATTAACTCACCATATTCTCGTCCTCTTGCTAGAAGCAAGGAACAAATCGAAGAGCAAGCGACTGCTGAGATGAATGACTGGCAGAATCTGTTGCCCCCATGGATATCATTCTCACCTCGAGTTGGGACTGAACAACAATTGACCTATTGATGAAACCCGATTTCATCATCTTAATTCTCCATTATTAACCCCCTTGCAAAAATTTGTGTCAATAAAAACCAGATAAAGCCCTGTAATTATCAGAGTCTTGAATAAATTAAAAATCACAAAAAATGGCAAAAGTAAAATTCGTGGTGTTTTTAGCCTTAAAAACGCCCTAAAAAATATTTTGTGTCTTCAGATGACTTCATCTCCATTTTTAATCAACATGAAACTTGTAGATCTCATCGAAATCTACAACTTTCATGTTTTGAGTTTTCTCAAAATCGGCCATTTGACCCCTCATATCTCACATTTACTTTCGGAATAATCTGATTGGGCCACGTGGCCCTTTCTGGTTGAGCCACGTGACCCGTGACCCTTTGACCTGTCCGCCCGTGTTCCTAGCCGTTGGAACTCTTACTTGATCCAACTGTTCTGCGATTTCCACGCACGCCCTTTTTCCCTCACCGTCTGATTATCCCTAGGCTTCATCACCACCACCCGTTGCCGCCTCTCCCTCCTTACGCCATGTGGCGGCTTGTATACCGTTGGATCGCGCCCTCGACCTTCCATCTGAGCCGCTATCTCCGCAAATGTCGTCAACCCTATGATCGTTCTCCAGAAGCGATCTTCACCGCCCGCTAGCGCTGTGTCTCCAGCAAGATACGTGGCACATTCACCACTCTCCGATTCCGATGCGGCCGATCTAATCCACGCCGCTCCTTAGCACCATCTTCTCAGTCGTTGGATCGCAAGATCCAACGGCCGAGACCTCGTCTCCTACCTCAAGCCCCCCTCTTTCCCATGTTCGCTAACTCACAATCCACCTCCACCATTCCCATTTTTCCTGCCATCTCCGACGATTTCTTCCCTTTCTAATGACCCCACGACTTTCCCTATCGTTCCTCTTCCTCGCGGGCATGTCTACCATCCACGATCCTCCTCCAGTCGCACCATATTTCCCTCGCAATCCACGACTCCACCCATCAGAACCACCATCAACACCTTCAAATACTCCGCCTCCCCCTCCGATTACCATTGTCCACCTTTATGTGGGGGGAGGCCCAACCCTCCTCCATCTCCCTGTGACAGGGGGAGGTGGCGGATTTGAGCGACGACGACCAGCCCCTCTGGTGTTGACCCACCGCCAATCATGGCGGTATTGCGGAGCTCACAGCCTGCTTGAGCTGCCTCCATTGGCTGAGGAGGTCCATCGAAGACCAGAGCTCTGCCTTGGAGCTCGCGCACAAGCCACCACCTTCATCTCTGATCAGGTGTCTCTCTGACCTCCTCTACATTTCCTTCTCATTTTGCGTAATTTATTAGGTCACTATACTCGTTTTCATCCTCCATTGAACCCCCTCCGAGCTTCATCGTGCTACCCCCTTCCACGCGCACACTCCCGACAACACCCTTCTCTTCCCCAGAACCTCGTCGCCTTCCGACCCATATTCTCCGCCCTCTCCGGCGGAGGAGCTTTGGTTCCTTCTTCCTTTCACTCGCTTGGAACCTCACACTACATTCCACTCATGCACACTGTCCCCCTTGTTTCGGATATTTTCATTAACACTGCAAGTTACATTCTTCGATGATCGGAATTCTCGCTGAAGGTTTCTCGCCAAGCTCGCCTCCTGCATCCGTGCTTTTCCAGACACTTCAAGACGTCTCAGCTGCTCGACCTATCTTCAAGGATGCTCTCCAGGTGGTTGAGCGCATCTGGGGACCTTCACCGATCAGGGTACACGACGGTGGAGCTCGGAGCATGTCGCCGGAGTTCAAATATCGCCACCATCTTTCGTCGGAGGAGAAGGTATAGCAGCCGTTGGATGAAGGTGTCTTAGCGTTCATCCAACGGTCCCGAGGAGGAGAAGCAATAACCATTGGATGATCCTCCTTGGAGCTCATCAAATGGTTGAGTAAAAGCCACGTTAATACATCTTGCTGCTCACAGGAGCCGTCGGATCCTCGAGATTGGATGGTTCTCGAGAATCCACGTGTCAGAGCTAGGGCTACCCCGAACTTCAGCATCCGACTCTCCAGACTCGAGTGACCCGAACCTACTCCGAGCCTCCTATGACTCCAAGCCTGGAGGCTCGTGTCTTTCGAGCCGATCCGAAGCTACATCGAGCCTCTGCCGAACCTAAGCTTACTCCGAGCCTGGAAGAGCACGTGCCATGCACGTGTATTCTGGGTAGTTTTCACAGAAGCCCCACCGACTTCTCCATTTTGCAGATAGGTCCAGAATCACGTGCAGACCACACGTGCCTAGGGTATTTTGCATTTTGACTCTCACGGGTTTTAATAATTGCAAATATGCCCCCGCGTGTGTGGGTTATTTACAGGGAAGGCCTCGTGCTTTATTTTTATTACTTTTTAGTCCCTCTCAGGGACCTGTTTGTAGTTATCTTTCATATTTTTATTGCACTTATGCCCTTGTCTTCTTTTATGCATATCTTGAGCCTCGTAACTCCGATTGAGATGATTTCAGTGGGATTTTAAAGCTTTTCTCATTGTCTTCCTTATGGCATGCTGTTATTTTATATTTGACACTATGAACTGTAATGCATTATTTTATTGACTAAGTGTCCGGATTTCCATGTTTCTCATGCCTAATTGCTACATAAATGAAGAGTGCTTCATTATTTGACTCTGTTTGACTCGTATTTTTAATCGCTCAAGTATTTATCATCTAGGGCTTGTTTGCATCGCATTTCATCACATTTATTCGCATGATTAAATTAAAATAAAATGCATGTTTTGTTTTAATGCATTTTCTTGACTCGTTCGGTTGCATTGTTTGACCTTTTTGATCTTTAACTCAACACTTAATAAATAGATAAAAATCTAAATAATCATGAGAGAGGCTCGTGTCCCTGAGTTTGACCTTGGTTTCTGGCCAAGTAAAATAAAAATAGGACCATCCGATTTCCTTGACATTTCAATCAGATGGTTTTTGATAAACCTTGTTCGACCCGACTGCAATGGCATATCAAGTGTTAATTCCACATTATTAAAGGGACGAATTCCCGGTTTATCAAATGGCACCGTTGTCGGGGACACGACTCATTTTTTGTATTATTTGAATTTTTATTTATCTAATTAAGTGTTTCTTTTTTTAGGTCAAGTTGTCAATTTATATTGCATTATAAAATTTTCTTCTCGATCGATCTTTAACCGTTGCTTTTGTAACAGGGCCCTTGATGACTCAAGGAGGCGAGGAGCAAGAGCTACCCGCTGTGAGGAGCCGCAGAAGCACACTTGGAGCATGTTGAGAAGAAAGACAAAAAAATGTGTCATTTTGCATATCATGTTATTTTGTAATAATCGTCCTTTACAGCGGTCTTCGATCGAGACTCGTGAGGGTGATCAAACGAATGTGGTTGTGTGGGGATCGTCCCCACTTGAGTGTCGACCTCGGACCAGGCACGCTGCTCTTTGAGCGTATTTTATTTTTCATGTTTTACGTACTTGCTCATAGGTAGGACACACTAAAATATAGACGCACGTAATCTCGCTTGACTTAGCCAAATTTAATGGACATCCTTCCCCGCTAATAGAAGCATGATTAGGTGCGGCTTTTTGATCGACTTGCATACATGATTTCTGGTTTTTAAAACAACCCAAGTATTCACGTATTTTTGCTAAGTCACTGCATGTTTTATCGCTTAGCTTAGATCACGGATTCTATCGAATACATGGTTTTTCTCGATTTCCCCTCCTAGCTTGATCACTTAGGTTAATGGAAAATGGGAATGAACGGTAGATGATGATTGCTTGATTTTGTGCTCACCTTAATATATTGACAACTTTAAGTAATAACTGGAACTGTTAATTGCAAGTCAACCTAAAATGGAGTAAAATTTTGTTTTGGGAAAGCAACACCCTTGTTTACGCATTGATTTTACTTGATACTTCTTTTTGCGTAAATATCTAATGTTTTATCACCAATAAAACCGACAAGATAATAAACCAACCTCAGTTGGTTTCATGTGTGAGTTGGTGAAATGAAAGGGTGTTGCATGCTTGATTGAGCCATGTTTGCTTCGTTACACTCCCCAGAGCCTTAAACACTCCATTCATCTCCACAGATTCATCCACTCACGTGTAAATCCATCCATCTTTTTTGTTAACCTCGGTTTCTCCCATCATCAAATCTCTATCTTTATACTTAGGCCAATCTCAACCTAAGTATAGGAAGGACCTGAGCCCCTGTGATTTTCTCTACTCATCGTTCCTTTCTTTATACTTAGGTTATTTCTAATCTAAGTATAGGGGGAGCCCTCCTTGGTTCCTGTATATTTCTCTATATTTAAATAGACCTATGGACTTGTATCATTTAGTGCTATGAGAACATAGCAAAGTTTAAGTATAGGGGGGTATACCGTATATACAGTATACTTACTTTAGCTATAATCTGAAAAATTTGAAAAAATTTAAAAACTTTTTGGCTAAGGTAAAATCCTTTGAACTAAGAGGACTCAAATGTTTTCACGCCTTTTTCCATGTTATGTTACACTATTTTTATAAAAATATTTTCGAAGACGATTTGAAAAATGAGTTTTTCCTTATTTTGAAAATATTTTGAAAATGTTTTGAAAATTTTTATATGTGTGACATGGTTTTGAAAATTTTCTTTCTCTTTTCAAGGAAAGTTGAGTCTAACCAGTGTTCTAACCTTCTATTAAAATCCATAAAAAATGAGAAAAATCCAAAAATCCCTTTAGGAGTCATTAGTGACTACTAAGCCCAATTAAATAGCCGCGTTCAGTGAGGGTTCACCCTTAGCAGAGTGGATGGTTTAGAGGACATCACGTAAGGCCCCGTCCGCTCGGACCTGTACTTACATCCATACTGGCTGAATGCATATGCATCTACTTAATTGAGTTTAAGCAGTCCTATTATCTCTTGAAGCTTAAAAAGATGTATGTTTGTTTTGTTTTTGAATGAAGGAGTGGATTAATCCCCTATATTCACACTTCCACCCAGGATCTGAAATGTTCAAGAAAGCTTGATTTCTGAGGACTTGAGATTTTGGGTTAACCAGCGTTAACCATCAGGGTCTTTGACTTAATCATCCACATTCCCCTAGATTTCTAGATTTGCATGCTATATTTCATGCTCAGTCTCAGACCATTAAAAATATGATCAGCACATCACATGCACGACTACAGTTTCGATAAGATGAGTTGACTTTTCACCTGAGGGATTGGGATGAGGAATTTGAGTCTGGACTTGATCTAATGATGCTCGGGGATGGGATAAAGTCTTTGAAGGCTTCATGAAACCTGAGTGTTAGCAATTTTAGCCAGTATGAGAACTTGGTTCTTATACTAATCTCTTGACATTGACCTAAGTGCCAGGGTGTGAATAAATAAAAAAATGTTGATCATTGTGCGCTAACTCTTGGTAAAAGCAGTGGAGCTAGCCAAAATACTACAAATAAATGAAATATCAAAGAAAATCTCTCATTCCACAAAGTTACATATCAAAGAGCTTCCACCAAAGGCGAGCGCTCCCAAACTTTTCAAAGTGTCCACTTGTACCACCGCTATTAGGATCAGGAGTCGGGCTTGCACCGAAAAAGGGCTCTGCATCGTAAATGCTACAAGTCTGGGTGTCGAAGGTAAGATAGGTACTCAAAAAAGACACACCCCAGTGTATTCCCAGGAAAACAATTGCAGACGACTCCAACTTCTCTTGAGGGATGCACTGATAAACACCAAAAAATGTGTTGCGTAAAAAGTCACTAGAGAGAATCCTTGTTCCAATGAGAGGGAAAGAAGAAATGACACAATCCCATTCCCTCCATTACTGGCCTTCCATCTACATTTTCTAAGTCTGACAACTAAAGAGACGGTGGACTGGATGCAAGATTTGATTTATTCCCTAGAGTTGAGGATTGGGTCTTAGGAGATTTTCTCGGACCATGACCTTGGGTGAAGTTTTTGACTCTACTGTCGTGATCGCAGTCAACACTTAATGTCATATCCTTAGTGTATATGTACATCAGAGAGAGTCTAGATAATTAGAGGAATTGGGTGCCTCTTGATTAAGGTTGGGTTGAACTCTAGAATTTTGGTCCTCTAAAGTTGAGTGGACTTGAACAGATTGAATCATATACTCACATGAACAAGGGGGTTAATCCAGTTTATTCATTCTCTTTGATGCTCGAGGACGAGCATAGTTCAAGTATAGAGGGGTGATGAAACCTGATTTCATCATCTTAATTCTCCATTATTAACCCCCTTGCTTAAATTTGTGTCAATAAAAACTAGATAAAGCCCTGTAATTATAGAGTCTTGAATAAATTAAAAATCACAAAAAAGTGGCAAAAGTAAAATTCGTGGTGTTTTTAGCTTAAAAATGCCCTCAAAAATATTTTGTGTCTTCAGATGACTTCATCTTCATTTCTAGTCAACATGATACTTGTAGATCTCATCAAGATCTACAACTTTCATGTTTTGAGTTTTCTCAAAATCGGCCATTTGACCCCTCATATCTCACATTTACTTTCGAAATTATCTGATTGGGCCACGTGGCCCTTTCTGGTTGAGCCACGTGGCCCGTTGCCCTTTGGCATGTCCGCCCGTGTTCCTAGCCGTTGGATCTCTTCTTTGATCCAACGGTTCTACGATTTCTACGCACGCCTCTTTTCCCTCACCGTCTGATTATCCCCAGGCTTCATCACCACCGCCCGTTGCCGCCTCTCCCTCCTTACGCCATGTGGCGGCTTGTATACCGTTTAATAGCACCCTCGACCTTCCATCTGAGCCGCTATCTCCGCAACTATCGTCAACCCTACAATCGTTCTCCAGAAGCAATCTTCATCGCCCTCCAACGCTGTGTCTCCATCTCGACACGTGGTGCATTCACCACTCTCTGATTCAGCCGCGGACGATCTAATCCACGCCGCTGCTTAGCGCCATCTTCTCAGCCGTTGGATCACAAGATCCAACGTCCGAGACCTCGTCTCTTACCTCCAGCCACCCTCTTTCCCACGTTCACTAACTCACGATCCACCTCCACCCTTCCCATTTTTCCTGCTATCTCCGACGACTTCTTCCCTTTCTAACCACCCCACGACTTTCCCCTATCGTTCCTCTTCCTCGCGGGCATGTCCACCATCCACGATCCTCCTCCAGTCGCACCATATTTCCCTCGCAATCCATGACTCCACCCATCAGAACCACCATCACCACCTTCAAATACTCTGCCTCCCCCTCCGATTACCATTGTCCACCTTTATGTAGGGGGAGGCCCAGCCATCCTCCATCTCACTGTGACAGGGGGAGGTGGCGGATTTGAGCGACGACGGCCAGCCCCTCCGGTGTTGACCCACCGCCGATCATGGCAGTGTTGCGGAGCTCACAGCTCGCTTGAGCTGCCTCCATTAGCTGAGGAGGTCCAGCGCAGACCAGAGCTCCACCTTGGAGCTTGCGCACAAGCCACCACCTTCATCTCCGATGAGGTAAGTGTCTCTCCGACCTCCTCTGCATTTCCTTCTCATTTCACGGAATTTATTAGGTCACTATACTCATTTTCACCCTCCATTGAACCCCCTCTGAGCTTCATTGCACTACCCCCTTCCATGCGCACACTCCCGGCAGCACCCTTCTCTTCCCCAGAACCTCGTCGCCTTCCGACCCATCTCCTCCGCCCTCTTCGGCGGAGGAGCTTTGGTTCCTTCTTCCTTTCACTCGCTTGGAACCTCACACTACATTCCACTCATGCACACTGTCCCCCTTGTTTCGGATATTGTCATTAACACTGCAGGTTGCTACATTCTTCGATTGTCGGAATTCTCGCCGGAGCTTTCTCGCCAAGCTCGCCTCCTGCAGTCGTGCTTTCCCAGACACTTCAAGATGTCTCAGCTGCTCGACCTATATTCAAGGATGCTCTCCAGGTGGTTAAGCGCATCTGGGGACCTTCACCGATCAGGGTACACGACGGCGGAGCTCGGAGCATGTCATCGGAGCTCAAATATCGCCACCATCCTTCGCCGGAGGAGAAGGTACACCAGCCGTTGGATGAAGGTGTCTCAGCGTTCATCCAACGGTCTCGAGGAGGAGAAGCAGCAACCATTGGATGATCCTCCTCGGAGCTCATCCAATGGTTGAGTAGAAGCCACGTCAATGCATCTTGCTGCTCACGGGAGCCGTCGAATCCTCGAGATCGGACGATTCTCGAGAATCCACGTGTCAGAGCCAGGGCTGCCCCGAACCTCAGCGTCTGACCCTCCAGACTTGAGTGACCCGAGCCTACTCCGAGACTCCTACGACTCCTAGCCTGGAGGCTTGTGTCTTCCGAGCCGATCCGAAGCTACATCGAGACTCTTCCGAACCTGAGCTTACTCCGAGCCTGGAAGAGCACGTGCCATGCACGTGTATTCTGGGTTTTTTTAGGAGCCCCGCCAACTTCTCCATTTTACAAATAGGTCCAGAATCACGTGCAGACCATACGTGCCTGGGGTATTTTGCATTTTGACCCTCACGGGTTTTAATAATTGCAAATATGCCCCTGCACGTGTGGGTTTTTTATAGGTAAGGCCTCGCGCTTTATTTTTATTACATTTTAGTCCCTCTCAGTGACCTATTTGTAGTTATCTTTCATGTTTTTATTGCACTTATGCCCTTATCTTCTTTTATGCATATCTTGAGCCTCGTAACTCCGATTGAGATGATTTCAGTGGCATTTTAAGATCTTCTCTTGTGTTCCTTATGGCATGCTGTTATTTTAGATTTGACACTATGAACTGTAATGCATTATTTTATTGACTATGTATCCGAATTTCCATGTTTCTCATGCCTAGTTGCTACATAAATGAAGAGTGCTTCATTATTTGACTCTGTTTGACTCGCATTTTTAATGGCTCAAGTATTTATCGTCTAGGGCTTGTTTGCATCCCATTTCATCATGTTTATTCACATGATTAAATTAAAATAAAATGCATTTTTGTTTTAATGCATTGTCTTGACTCCTTCTGTTGCACTGTTTGACCTTTTTGATCTTTAACTCAACACGTAATAAATAGATAAAAATCTAAATAATCATGAGAGAGGCTCTTGTCCCTGAGTTCGACCTTGGTTTCTTTCCAAGTAAAATAAAAATAAGACCATCTGATTTCCTTGACATATCAATTAGATGGTTTTTGATAGACCTAGTTTGGCCCGACTGCAATGACATATCAAGTTTTAATTCCACATTATTAAAGGGCTGAATTCTCGATTTATCACCTATACATATCCCGACTTAACCTTAGGGTACAACATGGTCGACCAGACAAACCGAATGGAGAGGCCTACACTATACGATCTTCCTGACTTGATTGACATGAGTTATCAAGCCAACAATGACCAGCCTTTATATCACCCATTCGGAGAGCTGACATATACAGGGGATTGGATTCATGCGACCGATATACAGACCCCCTGTCCACTGACTACACCTTATGAGGCTCTGACCAACATATTCCATACAGAAGGGCCATACTCAACCCAGCATTACACGCCTGAGTCAAGGTGTGTTGAGTATAAGAGCCCGAGTTCTCAGCAGTATCCTCCAATTATGCAGACTTCTCTCATGAGGTGTAATGAGAACTTATTGGAGGATGACATTTGTAGACCGATCAAGACTCCAGGTAGGAATGTGGATCATGGATTTCGCAGATTGAATTTTGAAAACCTGGAAGACACCGGATTGACCACATGTCATGTACAACTGGAGTCCCTTCTATCTCCCTCTTCTACTAACCACTTTCCCTCCAAACTAGAGTCTTTACATTCTCCTAATCCTCCTTTACCTATGAAAAAGACCCAAAAAATTGAAAACTCAGAAAACAACATAAAAATTGAAAATAAAAAAGATCTACAAAAAATGGATCCTGCACTTAGGGAAGCATTTGATAGAAAGTTGATTTTTGAGCTTCCCTTAATAATGGCCATTAAACACTTTCTCGACCTTAAAAGATTTGTGAGAAGTAAGTTGATGCCTAAAAGGTCAGGCAATAAGAGAACAAGGACTGAGAGACATATAGTGTCTATGGCCACATCTTTGATGATAGGGAGAAAAACTAAGATCCGCAGAGTAAAGTGGTTGCCTAGGTTTGATTGTGAAATCAAAGATACCACATTCACCCATGCAAGAATCGATGATTACTCACCGATTAATATCCTCCCAACCTCTGTGTTTTCCAAGCTTAAACTCGGATCTGCCAAGAAGTCAAGAGAGATCATTTAGTTGGCGGATCGGTCCATTAAACTGTCGAGAGGAACCATTTCAGTCATCGTTACTTTCCAAGGTGCTCTACTGGAGATAGACATCACGATCATTGACATTGAGCACCAAGGAGAGTTCACCCAGTCTCCGATCATTCTTGGGAAGCCGTTCTTAGCCTTGGCTATGGCAGCTATAGATTGCGAGACTCGGGAGATTGATTTCTCTGCATTGGGATTGCTCCGACCTCACCCGATCTTTGAGGACACACGATATTACAAGGTAACCCGTAAAATCACAGAGAGTCGTGACCTTGGAGAGACAGTTGAGTCCCATATCTCTACTACACCTGAGATACTAACTGTCCAGACGACCATTGGTTCAGAGACTCCCTACACCTCCATACCACCCACTGCTTGCATCACCACCACTGTGATAGCTTATAGAGAGGACTCACAATCAGAAGCTGTCCCTGAGTCGAACATGATCATTACTTATTTCCTTGATTATTTAGATGATTGACTCTTGAGCCAATCAATGCCATACTGAGAACACTATGCCTTACCAGAGACGTGTGCTGACCCTGCAAGAGTATTACAATGCATATGGTGACTCATCTGATGATGAACCTCTGATCAGCACCTCACCACATCCAAGACCTACACCAAAAGAGACAACTGGGACCAAATTGACCAATCTTGATAAATCGGTTACTCCATCCTCTAGTCGGTCATATGATAAGAAGAAGAAGAGTATTGATTCCTCGAGGTGTTCCCCCAAATTCCTCCAGACATATCACTCTCCTCTTCCTCTTGATGATTCAGGTTCTAGAAAACCGGTTAAGAAAGTTACCTTCGACTTACCAGAGAAGGAACTTTTTGAGGAGTCCTCATCAGGTCTGGATGAGGTGATCTATATGAGTGAGCTCAGTTCGGTTGTCCTGAAGCCGTATTTGAGCAAGCAGACGTGTGTCGACCCTAGTTGGATGTTCCCTACACCTCACTATTATTCTTTTGAGGACGATTCTAACAGCGACACATATGTATACTACCCACCCCCTTGCTCCTGCAAGAAGGTCCGTCACAAACCTTCTTATCCCTTGTATATTCTCACTCCTCCTTGTATTGATTTTCCTTCCTTTATTCCCCTCCCTCCCCCGTAATTCACATCACTCACCCCAGTTCCGTATCGTTTTCATTTTTGTATCTATACTTAGGATGACTAGATCCTAAGTATATGGAGGTGAGTGATCTGATTTGCTCCGTCTCTTCTTTTTATTTTCTTTTTGTAAATTATTTCCCATTCTCATCGGTCCTCCATTCTTGTGTTCTTTCCAATACTTAGGCTGACGAGAGCCTAAGTATAGGGGGGCCGATGCCCGCTGTGTATTATCCACACTCGTATATTCTTTTTCACTTCAATTCTTTTCACCCACTTATACTTAGTACGAGCTATGACTTTTTGTCACCTAGTGCCATGAGGACATAGCACATACTAAGTATAGGGGGGTTTGTATACATTACATATATACTTTACCCATAGCTCGTACTTACACGTATTTGTGTATATATATTTAACAATAGTTATGGTGGGTAAAATTGGTAAAAAAAACTTTTCCAAGAAAAAGCTCTTATTGCTTAAAAACCTTTTTTCAAAGAAGACAGAAAATCTCTCTTTTCTTTCTTTGTTAAAAAAAAATATATGTGTTTCCCAAAAAAACTTTTGAAAAAAATTCTTTCTTTCTTCCTTTCCTTTTCAAAAAAAAACAACAAAAAAATAAAAAAATACAAATAAAAATCACAAAAAAACAAAAAAACTAACTAATGGGTTGGTTTAATCCCTGACACTTTCACATTCACACAAGACTAACGATATTCAAGAACACTTGGTTTATGAGCTCTTGAGATTTTGAGTTAACCAGCCTTAGCCATTAGGGTCTTTGACATAATTATTCACATTTCCCTAGTTTGAAGATTTGTGTGCTATATTGCATACTTAGTCTCTACCTTAAGAATATGACCAGCACCTCACATACATGACTGCAGTTATGATGAGATGAGTTGAAATTTCACTTAAGCAACTGGGATGAGGGATTTGAGTTTGGACCTGATTTGATGATACTCAAGGATAGGATAAAATCAATGAAGGCTTCATGAAACCTGAGTGTCAGCACCTTTAGCCAGTATGAGAATATGGTTCTTGTACTATCTATTGACATTTACCTATGTGCCAGGGTATGATAAAATAAAAGAAATGTTGATCAGTGTGCACCAACTCTTGGTAAAAGCAATGGAGCTAGCCAAAAATATTACAAAGCAATGAAATGTCAAAGAAAAGCTCTCATTCCACAAAGTCAAATACCAAAGGGCTTCAATCAAAGGCGAGCACTCCCAACCATTTTCAAAGTGTCCACTTGGACCATTGTTATTAGGACCAGGAGTCGAGCTTGCACCAAAAAAGGGCTCTATGTCGTAAATGCTACAAGTCTGGGTGTACAAGGTGCGATAGGTACTCAAAAAAGGCACATCCCACTGTACTCCTAGGAAAACAAGTGCAGACGACTCCATCTTCTCTTGACGGACGCACTGATCAACACCAAAAAAATGTGTTGAGTAATAAGGCACTCGAGAGGATCCTTGTTCCAATGAGAGGGAGAGAAGAAATGACACAATCCTATGCCCTCCATCAACTGGCCTTACATCTATACTTTCAAGTCTGACAACTAAAGAGACGGTGGATTGGATGCAAGAAATGGTTTATTCCCTTGTGTTGAAGATCGGGTTCTTATGAACTCCAAATTCCAAGCCAAATTCCCGCTCTGTATGAATTCCAAATTCACTAAATCACTTTTAAAGTTCAAGTTAGAAAAGTATCTATCTAACGGAAGTGGTTTCATTAAAATCGGAGCTCATTTGCAAAAGTTGGGTTTTGGGACCTAGATGTACATTGTATATTATGTATATATTCATTCTTTCCTCATTTTTTATTTTATCTTTCCTAATTACTAAAAATACAAAAAAATCATGGTTGTGTTGTATTTTGATTATAAGATAAAAATATATAAATTAGAAAAGCAAACAAAAAATGTACATATTGTTTGTCTTCTTTTGTAAATTCTCCACTTTTCTCTTTTTATTTTTTATTCTCCCTTTTTAGTAGTCTACTTTTATTGTATTTTATTAAATTAACATTTTCTACAATAACTTCTCTTCTACCACTAACTTCCATTCAAATCCACCATTTTTAATAACTCCCATTCCACTCCATATTCTTCCATCAACCTCCCATTCAACTCCACCAATAATACAACTTCCCATTCAACACTACCACCATTCTAACCTCCCTTTCTCTTTTCTTTATATTCATTTGTACATCCTCATTTTTTCGCCATCCGCCATTCTAATAGAAAAAGAAGAGAGCTTGGAGTGTTTTGTTGGTTACAGCTGCGAGGCATCTTCCTCAAGCGACGACCTCCTTCAGACGAGATCCGCGGAGCTCTGCTCCGTGTCACGAGTTGCCCATCGAGCTCGCACAGCTTCTTCGATTTTTATTTCGCTAATCAGATCGAGGCGACGATAGGAGTTCAGCGTAGCTGCTCCGCAAATCCGGCGAAGATTCATGTAAGTATTCCTCCGTATTTCTCTTGTTATTTTCGTTTATCTCATATTTTGTTTCCTTATTGTTTTCACCACCACCATCATTTTATCCATCATCACCATCATCCACATCCATCATCCTCTTCATATTTCCCTTTTATCATTTTTTATATACTTTTTTGTTTCCTTTTTAAACAAATTTTTTAAAAAATTTAAAAAAACCTAAAAAATAGTACAACAGATTAAAATAAAAAAAAGTGCAGGGAAGCAGCAGCCCACGCCGCCGCCCCCCTGCACCACTGGCGGCACCTTCCACCCCCAAGCACTCGCCGGCCGACGGCTGCCTTGACCCTCCTCCGCCAAGCCCGCGCCACCCGCACCGGCCGCCGTGCGGCACCGCCGCCCCCTGCTGCCGCGTGCGCACCCCACAGCCGCAGCACCTCCGCCCCGTCCTCACTGCCTCCCCACGCCCCCGCGTGTGCCCGATTTCCCCAGCCGCACCACGCGCGGCCCGTTGCCAGCGAGCGGCGGTCCTCCGCCCTCCTCCGCGCGTGCAGCGGTGCCCCGCCTCCGCCGTCCATTTTGGGGCCACCTGCGTCTCCAGGAAGAAAAAGGAAAGGTTTTTTATTTTATTTTACTATGTAAAAATTGTAATTTTTATTTTTTTAGTTTTCTAATATTCCAAAAGTGCCCCTATGCACATGTTTGTTTGTCAAAGTTTAATTCTCTTTTGCACGGATACCTTTGTGCTTGCTTATTAATTTGGACATCAAATTTGTGTCATTTTATTCAATGAAAAATATCTTGATGTTGATCAACTACATGGATATTTATTTATATTTTTTTGATATTTGGGTAATTAATTAAAATTATCTAACTTAATTCTGCATATTTTACCCATTCCGTGCTCTTAAATACATATCTGACACATAGTTGCTCTAAAAATTCCACAAAAATGAGATATGATGTCTTGATATGTGATTGATATACTATCCAAATTTCATCCAAAATAGAGTTATCCTGTGACCAAAATAAATTATAGAGTGATCTGACTATTTGATTTTTAATTAAATCCACATACATTCTTTTCACAAAATTTCAAGTCTTCTGGATTCCATATGAAAATACCTATATGAGATAATTCACTCTCTGCCTAATTTCTGTTGTGAATTTATTAGGAATTAATTACTCATTGTCACTATGTTTTCACTAAAAAATCCATAAAAAAATCATATTTTGTCAAAAAATTCCAAAAATATTAATGTAGCTTCCTTGCATCATGTTTATATTCCAGTAAATTTTTCATAGTTTTTGCTTACTGTTCGTGTAAAAATTACGAAAGAACCCATAAAAAGTGTGCATTTTTAATTGTTGCATTTCGACCCCTAAAATTCTAAAAAAATATGTGTTGCATTCATCATTGGATTAAGTTTACTGGAAAAATATAATTTGGCTAAATTGAACTGATTTAATATTAACATTAATTTGGCTAAGTTGTGTGATTTCTTAGTAACTTAATTCACTTGCATTGTGCATTTTGCATTTGTTTTGCATAAAAATATATAAAAAAACCGCATTGGAAATCTAAATCTTAATCTTTGAATTAACCCCAAAGTTGTTCCTTTGCCTCCCTATGTTCGACCCCGGACTTGCCCGGGATAAAAATTAAAGCCGAGACACTATTCACGGAGATCTTCTCTCGGTTCTGACTGATTCGCTAATTACACGTAATACAATGTATCCAAATTAAATCACGTATTAAGCGACTCGTCATGAATGAGTATTCATCAGGTCTTAGTCCAGAAGACTCTCCTCTAGACTTAATCCTCAACACTAGGGAATAAGTCTTTTATTTCATTCAATCCACCGTCTCATTAGTTTGTCAGACTTGAAAGTATAGATGGAAGGCCAGATAAGGGAGGGGACAACATTGTGTGGTTTCTTCTCTCATTCACATTAGTACAATGATCCTCTCGAGTGCCTTATTACTCGAACATATATTTTTGGTGTGCTGATCAATGTGTTCGTCAAAAGTTTTTGAGTTGTTTGTACTTGTTTTTGTTGGACATGCGAGCCCACGGCGAGCCATTATGCAGTAAATGTTATTGCAATTCACTCCTTGATCTGAAATAAAGAGTACATAGTTTGCATAATAGGTCCCTTAGTACAATTAGGGTTATGTACCATGGCCATCTTAATGATCATACAGCTGTTGTTCAATTATTGAATCATAGAGGCTGGTGCTTAGATGAATATCTAATGAGTTAGATTGAGGACTCATCAAGCACCGTCAAATGATTATTAAGAGATGATCTCCAGCCTGAGTAGGAGATGGCAATCCTTTCTCAGTTAGGCTGATATCTGACCGACCTCTTGATGCAGGTCCTCTGCATAGGAATAGAGATTCGGAGGTGTCGGATGAGTTAGGTCAAAGAGTTGACTTAACGAGATCGAGATAACCAAAGTCCTATATCGTATGCTGTCACGATACAGGCACACATCCTCTGACCGGAGACAGATGTGTTACTATATGTCTGAGTATGTACATTTGGCAGACCAATAGGTTGATGGCCTAATCAAGGTCTATACACCGGCGCGCTGGTGTGCATATAAGGGCATATGAGTAATACGATCTCTCAAAGGGATCATACAGGTTCACTACTGAACCGGAAGACATGAGCTCACTCATGAGATATTGGGAAGAATCAAATTCTGTGCGCACGGTCGTCTCGCTTTGGAAGCTTGACTGAATTTGTTGGTTTGATATATACTTTTGGAAAGTATATGATCAAGACCTAGGTATGATATATGCTTTTGGAAAGTATATGATCAATACCGACTCCCAATGATCGAATGAGAAACTTACTGATAAAACCCTGAAGTAGACAGTATAAAGTTGATCTAATACTTCTGGTTTAATCTGAGTCTTCCAGTATGCAGGATGTACAGGTATTAGGAATACCTGAGGGTGATGTGATCATAAACGGTTGTATAACCATGACGCTTCCATTCCTAGGGAGTGATGAAACGGGTCTGGATTTTAGTGACTCCTCTCAGTAGAGAAGTGATCTTATCTTGGTCCAAATGTTGGACATTGATCTGAATGTGATTCAGATTCAATGAGAAGATTAGATTTGCGGTCTTGATTTAATCAAGCATCTATGGGAGGCCCGAGATCTGGATTTGAGATGTGATCTCAATATCCATGTCACTATACGTGGAACAATACAATCGCCCTGCCCTTATCTCCAAGTATTCGCGGAGAAAGCGCATTGTCCTTGAAAGAGTTCATGGATAATTCTATTGTTGATATATGTATCCGAGCATTGAGAAAATGGATAATTAAATGTGATTTAATTATCATGAATAATATGAATTTGATTCATATTATAAAGAGAGTTATCTTAGATGATTAAATGTGATTTGATTATCAAAGATGTGAATAATGTGAATGTGATTCATATTATTTGAACACATGAGATAAAGAGATCCAAGATGATTAAATATGATTTAATTATCAAGGATAAGAATAATGTGGATAGTAATATCCAATTATTCATAATATATTATAAATGTGATTTATAATGTATTAGAAAGAGCTAATTATAATTTATATGTGTTGATTAATTATTATGTGTATTGGATACACATTGTTTAATTAATTGACAATGTAAATTACATGTTGTTTTGGGTTGTGAATTTGATTCACAATTTTTCTATGGCAAGATTGCAATATTCTCAAATATAATTGTGAATTATTTTTGAAGAATAAAAAGCCAACAAAAGTTGTTGGAAATAAATAGAGGAGATTTTCAAGGAGATATGCAATCTCATGGATTTCCATGAGATTGCTCCCTCCATGGAAAGAGGGTGGGCGGCACATCATTCCCAAAAGGAATGTGTGGCCGTCCACATGGAAAGTGCATGGAGATGAAATCTCCATGCACATTCTCTCCTTATTTATTGAATTGATTTTGGATTAATTTGTATTTGATTTTGTCAAATATATTTTGATCTAAATTTGTTGGTTTTACCAACAACAATCTTAGCCATTGGATTGACATAAATCAATCTCACCCATTGATTTTATATGTCCCATGGATTGAGATCCATGGATCCCAAAACCCTATAAATAGAGAGGCATACCCATGCTCTCTCTTTACACATAATGCTTGAGAATCATCTCTCTCTCTCCCTCTCTCTTTCTCTCTAGAGGTCAGCCCTCTCTCTTCCTCTCATGGCCGTCCACCATGGATGCCATGGAGAGGTTCTCCATCGTCGCGGCATCGTCGTTATGCTGCCCGTTCTTCTGCTTGTGGATCTCCGTCTCCTTCGGTGTGCCTTGCTCGTGAAGAAGACGTCGGATCTCGTGTGTCGAGATCAGGAGATCCTCCGCTTGGATCATCAACATGGATTGCGAGAAGCACGCGGTTCATCCCCGCGCTCGCAAGCGTCTCCTCTGTCGGATCGGACTTGAGACAGAAGGTCTCTTCGTTTAGAGACTTGATCGCAACCACGCTTCAAGAGGTAATCCTAATTACTTGTTTGTGGTTTAGACGAAACGATCCGAGAAGTGTTCTTGGATCATGTGGTTTCGTCGTATAAATTTTTTTTTTAAATTCCGCTGCATCGAGCAACTAGTGCGACTAGTCGCTCCTCGTCGTATTCGATACGACGCTCACGCTTCCGTGATGCGCTTGAGGATCTAACCATATCCTTCAAGTGGTATCAGAGCCTTAGGTCGATGGTTTCGAATATGATTCGCTAACCGAGGATGACTTGGGTTCGTTAAGGTCGCGAAAGTTTTTATCGCATTTGATTTCGCAGATCTGTTTAGTATAATTTTTCGGCCATGTTTAAATTGTTTAAACACGAAAATAGCACTTGAATTTTGTTCCCCATTAAATAAGGAAACCATAGGATCTGAGTTTGCGTAAATCGGATTTCGTATGCTCTAGATATGGTCTTTTTAATGAACATGTATGCACTGTTGCGGGAACTGTGAATCTGAACGTGATTAAAATGTTAATTACTGTTTAGACTTGCCTCGAAATGCGTGAAACATCACTTAGGTTCTGTCCTAAATCAAATTAGCAATATTTAGAAATTGACTTTGCTTAATTTGGATTTAATATGATTGAGATATGCCAATTTTAGTAAGTAGGGGTCACTGCTGAAATTGCTTTCCTAATCTAGAACCAAGTGATTGTCAATTAATGAAATTAATTGTTAATTTCGTGAAATAATCTTGAAAAATATTTGTGAAATATTGAAACATGATTATTTGCCTAATTGACTTGGCCCCAACCAATTAGTTGATTAGATTTGATCTAAACCATAATTGGAATTACAATCATCAAACTTCTTGCTTGAATAGGACTTGGGAATTTGCCTAGCAAATTTCCTTAAAAATCAAAATTGTTTTGATTACTATATGGTATAATTTCGGTTGAAGAACCGATGATCATCTCAAGTACAAAATAATCAATTTGGCATTATCCTTTCCCGAGGTGGATATGGTGTCTAGTCGGGGATCGCTGGTCAGCGGGTTGCAACGTATGTGGTCCGCCCCACTCCCGTCGGTACTGGCCATGACAGCGGGTAGGGCCGGGATAATGTCCGAGGGATTATGATGTATTTTTCTAATTATTAAAATTCAAATTAATACGTACTTTGAGAATAATATCATATATGTATATTCGAGCATAAAATTAAGTTTGATTGATTAAATTGGATTGATAATTAATTTAATATGATTAAGTTAATTATATCCAATTAAGAATACTCTAATATGATTAGAGTTAATAATTCCCTTGGAAGAATTAATTATATGAATATGATTCATAGTAATTAATTAAATTTGAATAAGAGGTGGAGGATCACATAAGTGACATCCATGGTCTCCCGTCAAGGCGAAGGGTTTCCGTCACCAGGGATTGTATATAGGAGACGCCTGTACGAAGTGACAGCTCCTATATGCAAGCGCATCTGGATCGGGCTCTTTGCTTCTCGAAAGAGTAAGGCCGTATGCGTAGTGACCCCAATATCGGATCCTCATATTATTGGGGCGATATTGGATTGCGCATAGCGAGTTCTATTCCTGTTGACGGTTGGTTCAATTAACGACGGGTCAACATCACCTTAGGGGTGGTGGGCCCGGGTGTTAAAGACCGAATTGGGAAATGCAAGTTGGACTTGCAAGGCGGAATGTGTTCCCGCTTCTCTTTATTGGAGTTGCAGTTTCTCATATTATTGGGATGTAACAAAGATAAAGAGGAGATCCCAGATCTTGCTGAGATATAATGGTAAGTATATCTCTTGCATTGAAAGTGATTAAGGGAATGAACTTTCATTGTTGACATGGCAAGACAACTTTGATATAAAATTCCTAATTCAAAGTAAAACATGTATATATATAAATATATACACTCATGCAAATTTTTTATTTCAGATAATCCTTCATTAAACCCACTCAATATTATACTCAATGATAACCAGTAAATATCGTGGATTGAACCCTGTAATCCAGATATTGTACTTGCAATTGGACACACAATGTATGTGGTTGCAATGTGCAAGTTTCCTCATAACAATGAGAAGTGATAATTAAATAGACAATAGGACAAAAACCCTAGGGTTTGTATGTCTCTATAAGTCTTGATCTTATCGAATGTACTTTTGAAGTGACATGTCGATGATGATCGTAATTATCAAATTAATCCTTATAAAATCAATAAAGATATTCTGGCATATATATGTGCTCTCGACATTTAATCATGAATGACATGGTTCTCTACATCATGTAGAATGGTAGCTCTATTAGAGATAATGTATTCAAATTGTTTGAATACCTACCTGAACCGATGCTTCAAAGAGTTTAGATGGATGTAGATGATGAGTGTCATCATTCTACTGTCTATACTCTAGTCATTCATGAAGCTTCATAATATTCATATTATATGAACTTAAATGAAGCTTGTATAAATGTTGAAATACTCTTATATTGAAATTTTTGATTTTAACATGAGAGATCCTTGGTCTTGAGCAAAGGTTGCTTATAGACAAAGGGAGCGCAGTGGAAGCATGGGTTGGACCCAAGTAAGAAGTATAGTCAAAGAGTTGACTGTACTTCTGTGACTTCCATATGACATCCAAAGAGTTGGATGAATGCCAATACTGCAATAAGTTGATGTGTTGATAGTATGACTATCAAGTCTGTCTAGAATCCTCAGAAAAGGACTCGGATGGAGCATCAGTATAATCTACATATAATCATTGATATTGACTTACTTATTTGATAAGATAAAGTCTAATAATTGTATCTCAAATTTTCTAATGACACTTGCAATTGGTTGCATATGTATTAGAAATTTGATCTTAAGGTTTATTGGTCATCCATGTTGAAAGTGATGCAAGTGTTGCAACAATTTCCATGAGATCAATAGACTTCATATTTTCAGTGGGAGCCCTTAGTCTTAGAGAATGTCTCTATGACCTAGATATTAGAATACACTCATTGTTTATTTCTAATTGTTGGATATGAACATGAATTCTGTAATAAATCTATCATAAAGAGTTATGATAGAAATATTTCAGATAGTAATCTAAAATCTAGAGGACTCTATTAAATTAGAAAATTATTGAATGGTTCATTAAGATTTCTAATACTGAAAATTAAACCTTTAAAAGATCAATAGGAGGATAAAGATCGTTTGACAATGATCTGGCATCAAATTTTGGACATATGTCTGTTGATGAAATCAATGGACTGGTAAACTTTAGATTGTCTAAAGATTCAAATCTCACATACTTGTGAATATTGTATTTAAAGTAAAATGTCTAATACATCCTTCCTTGGGAAAGGTGTAAGATGCCTAGGTATTAAGGATCTCATACATATTGATGTATGCAGATCATCTATATCATAGTAAACATTATGGATATGTGATATCTGTTAATGATTATGTATGATATGAGATTTCTTCTCTTCACCTAAGAAACCTTTGAAATGTTCAAAGATTTTCGTAATTTTGGTTTAGAACCAAAGTTTGAAGGAAGATGAAATGAATTTGATCTAACCAAGGTAGCATGTACCTATTAGATGAATTCGAGGAATACCTTATGGAGATGTGAATATCATTCCTATCTCAATCCTCCTGATGAACCTTAACTCAATAGAGTTGTAGGGAGATACAATTGATCATGTGTGACATGATTTGATCAATGATTAATCATAGCATAATTATCTCTTAGTTTCCAGGTATATATATGTGGTAGAGACTACATTATATATCCTTAATAAGGTTCCATGTGATTAAGATGGAATCTGGCACTAGAGAGTGCTACTTCATTAGGAAAATAAAGGATGGTATTGGATACCTACTTTATGACCTTGAGATTCTTAAAAGATCTAATCTTTGAGAATATGATTCTTATAGGATGACTCTCTTGAGAATCAAGATGAAAATGAAGTAAAGGAACTCATTTAATCTTGAAAAGATAATGAAGCTCTTGAATTCGGAAACTAAAATAGATAATTAAAGATGAAACATTATTACCTCTTCAAATAAGTTTGAGGATGAGATCCATGTGTCAGTTAAACCTGAAAATGATCAGGACTTCATGTGATGAAGCTCCTGAGGATCATGACATGGAAAGATGGATGTTAGCAATAAAAGTCTAACGTAGACTTCATATACAAGTGTTGTATATGGACCCTCGAGGATCCACCTATATGGGTCAGACCCATTAAGGTGTAAATGGATCTTCAAGAGAAAGAGGGAACCTGATGAGAAGGTATAGACCTTCAAAGCACGGTTCGTAGCCATGAGCTACACACCGAAGAGAAGGCATCGCTTGCGATAAGACTTGCTCTCCAGTGACCTTGCTTTAACCCATCAGAATATTGCTAACTATAGCTACACAACTTGTCTTCGACATCTTCATGATGTGAGTCAAGATTGCATTCCTCTACGAATACCTCCCTGAGGATATTCATATGAAGTAGCCCTATGGCTTCATGGTTAAGGAAAGCAAGGTGTGCTAGCTGAAGAACTCCATCTTTGGACTCCAATAAGCTTCCTGTAGTTGGAACATAAGATTTGATGAAATTATAAATGTTATGATTTCAGATAGAATCTTGATGAACCATGTGAAGCTTAGTGGGAATGCCATTGTGTTCATCGTGCTAAATGTAGATATTATTCTAATCATTTAAAATGATATAAGAATAAATAATAAAGTGTTTTAAAATTTGGTTGTTCCATACTTTGGGATATGATCTCAAAGATACCTCTTAGATCTTAATTCTGAAGTCGTTCAGAAGCAAAGAGAAGAGGGTATTAGGACTGTCGCATTAGTAGTACACCTTGGACTTATTCCATTTTCTGGAAAATTCCAAGAAAGGCTTCCTTCCCTTAATATGTAACCTGTCTAGAGGGATAGCACCTCAAAGAGTTGAGGAAGTGAATGCTAGAATTGCTTGCACTTGTGCATCAGTTATGAGAAGCTCGGTATATGCTAGATGTGTACAAGAACCAGATGTCTGCCATGCAGTGGGAGTAGTAAACTGTTACTAATCCTACTATGGAGATAAAACACTTGATTGTAGTAATAACAATATCTTCAAAGATGATAAAACTTAGAGATAGTGATCTCAAAGTCTTATCTTCAAAAGTTTAAGATCTTGTAGATAGTGATCTATAAGGGTCTTGACTGCAGTTACCTTAGGAGATAGAGATCTCCAGGAATGAAGGTATTCTAATAAGGATTATGGGAATACTGGTTATGATAATTAATAAGATGTAGTGTCAAGGACACTATAACCGACAAAATTGAGTATCGGTTGCATGAGATGCAACATTCGCATTGGATGCGAGCACTGTTACTAGGAGATATGCAAGTGCCGTAAAAGGACTTGGCGTAGTCTCTTGGGAACGGAGTGACTGATCAGCTTACCTAGCTATTTTCTAAATAGCCTATGATTGTCACATGAGTGTGGGTTTAAATGATTAGCCCATTAATGGCTCTTTGGGCTAGTGGGAGATTGTTGGACATGCGAGCCCACGGCGAGCCATTATGCAGTAAATGTTATTGCAATTCACTCCTTGATCTGAAATAAAGAGTACATAGTTTGCATAATAGGTCCCTTAGTACAATTAGGGTTATGTACCATGGCCATCTTAATGATCATACAACTGTTGTTCAATTATTGAATCATAGAGGCTGGTGCTTAGATGAATATCTAATGAGTTAGATTGAGGACTCATCAAGCACCGTCAAATGATTATTAAGAGATGATCTCCAGCCTGAGTAGGAGATGGCAATCCTTTCTCAGTTAGGCTGATATCTGACCGACCTCTTGATGCAGGTCCTCTACATAGGAATAGAGATTCGGAGGTGTCGGATGAGTTAGGTCAAAGAGTTGACTTAACGAGATCGAGATAACCAAAGTCCTATATCGTATGCTGTCACGATACAGGCACACATCCTCTGACCGGAGACAGATGTGTTACTATATGTCTGAGTATGTACATTTGGCAGACAAATAGGTTGATGGCCTAATCAAGGTCTATACACCGGCGCGCTGGTGTGCATATAAGGGCATATGAGTAATACGATCTCTCAAAGGGATCATACAGGTTCACTACTGAACCGGAAGACATGAGCTCACTCATGAGATATTGGGAAGAATCAAATTCCGTGCGCACGGTCGTCTCGCTTTGGAAGCTTGACTGAATTTGTTGGTTTGATGTATACTTTTGGAAAGTATATGATCAAGACCTAGGTATGATATATGCTTTTGGAAAGTATATGATCAATACCGACTCCCAATGATCGAATGAGAAACTTACTGATAAAACCCTGAAGTAGACAGTATAAAGTTGATCTAATACTTCTGGTTTAATCTGAGTCTTCCAGTATGCAGGATGTACAGGTATTAGGAATACCTGAGGGTAATGTGATCATAAACGGTTGTATAACCATGACGCTTCCATTCCTAGGGAGTGATGAAACGGGTCTGGATTTTAGTGACTCCTCTCAGTAGAGAAGTGATCTTATCTTGGTCCAAATGTTGGACATTGATCTGAATGTGTTTCAGATTCAATGAGAAGATTAGATTTGCGGTCTTGATTTAATCAAGCATCTATGGGAGGCCCGAGATCTGGATTTGAGATGTGATCTCAATATCCATGTCACTATACGTGGAACAATACAATCGCCCTGCCCTTATCTCCAAGTATTCGCGGAGAAAGCGCATTGTCCTTGAAAGAGTTCATGGATAATTCTATTGTTGATATATGTATCCGAGCATTGAGAAAATGGATAATTAAATGTGATTTAATTATCATGAATAATATGAATTTGATTCATATTATAAAGAGAGTTATCTTAGATGATTAAATGTGATTTGATTATCAAAGATGTGAATAATGTGAATGTGATTCATATTATTTGAACACATGAGATAAAGAGATCCAAGATGATTAAATATGATTTAATTATCAAGGATAAGAATAATGTGGATAGTAATATCCAATTATTCATAATATATTATAAATGTGATTTATAATGTATTAGAGAGAGCTAATTATAATTTATATGTGTTGATTAATTATTATGTGTATTGGATACACATTGTTTAATTAATTGACAATGTAAATTACATGTTGTTTTGGGTTGTGAATTTGATTCACAATTTTTCTATGGCAAGATTGCAATATTCTCAAATATAATTGTGAATTATTTTTGAAGAATAAAAAGCCAACAAAAGTTGTTGGAAATAAATAGAGGAGATTTTCAAGGAGATATGCAATCTCATGGATTTCCATGAGATTGCTCCCTCCATGGAAAGAGGGTGGGCGGCACATCATTCCCAAAAGGAATGTGTGGCCGTCCACATGGAAAGTGCATGGAGATGAAATCTCCATGCACATTCTCTCCTTATTTATTGAATTGATTTTGGATTAATTTGTATTTGATTTTGTCAAATATATTTTGATCTAAATTTGTTGGTTTTACCAACAACAATCTTAGCCATTGGATTGACATAAATCAATCTCACCCATTGATTTTATATGTCCCATGGATTGAGATCCATGGATCCCAAAACCCTATAAATAGAGAGGCATACCCATGCTCTCTCTTTACACATAATGCTTGAGAAGCATCTCTCTCTCTCCCTCTCTCTTTATCTCCAGAGGTCATCCCTCTCTCTTCCTCTCATGGCCGTCCACCATGGATGCCATGGAGAGGTTCTCCATCGTCGCGGCATCGTCGTTATGCTGCCCGTTCTTCTGCTTGTGGATCTCCGTCTCCTTCGGTGTGCCTTGCTCGTGAAGAAGACGTCGGATCTCGTGTGTCGAGATCAGGAGATCCGCCGCTTGGATCATCAACATGGATTGCGAGAAGCACGCGGTTCATCCCCGCGCTCGCAAGCGTCTCCTCTATCGGATCGGACTTGAGACAGGAGGTCTCTTCGTTTAGAGACTTGATCGCAACCACGCTTCAAGAGGTAATCCTAATTACTTGTTTGTGGTTTAGACGAAAAGATCCGAGAAGTGTTCTTGGATCATGTGGTTTCGTCGTATAAATTTTTTTTTTAAATTCCGCTGCATCGAGCAACTAGTGCGACTAGTCGCTCCTCGTCGTATTCGATACGACGCTCACGCTTCCGTGATGCGCTTGAGGATCTAACCATATCCTTCAGTTTTCCAGGGAGTACAGTAGGGTGTGTCTTCTTTAAGTATCTAATATACTTACAACCAGAATTATATCGCTTACGATGCAGATCTTTTTTCCCGACTCAGTTGGCCTAATTAGCTTTGGTCCAAGTGGACACTTTGAAATGGTTGAGAGCGCTTGCCTTTGATGTAAGCTCTTTATATTTGACTTTGTATTGAGAGAGATTTTCTTTAACATCAAAAGATAGCATGTGAACTTGTTCGCATACTGGCTAGGGTTTTGCTGATATTTAGGTTTCTTGAAGTCTTCATTGACTTTATCCCATCCTCGAGCATCACTAAATCTGGTCTAGACTTGAATACTAGTCCTAATCCTCAAGTGATAACCCACCTCATCTCATCATTCATGCAATTGTGAGAGTGATAGGCTAATCATATTATTTTGAAGGTAGAGATGAAGAGTGCATTATAGCCCTCAAATCTTTCAAACTAGAGAAGTGTTGACTATTGAGTATTAAACCCTAATGATTAAGGTTGTTTAACTTAGACTCGCAAGACTTCAAAAATCGAGTGTCCTTAAATCCTTAAGCTTAAGTGATAGTGAACGTGTCAAGAATACACGAACTCGAAAGTTAGTGATTTTTGTGATTTTGAGATATGTAATTTTCATGGGATTTTTTTAAACTCAAGAGAAATAATGACTGGCCCAAGCTCATATGAATAGTCGCATCAACTTCCAACTAGTATGGTTGTAAATACGGACTGTTAGATAGCTATTGATGAATCTCCATTTCATCACCCTTTATTCTATTATTTTGGTCTGAAAACCCTAGTAAATGCATGTAAATACCTCTAATTTATGCATTTTAACATTCATGCATTGTTGTGTAAATAGTGTATAAAATGTTGTTTTTAACGTCAAAATTATATTTTAAAGAAAGAAAAGAAAAAGGAATAAAATATTGAGGATATTTTATGACCCTAAACCCCGAGACCTAGGCATCTCGATGATTAGGTCAAGAAGGAATACAGTAGGGGGAGATAAGGGCCATTTATTTAATAAAATCATTTTTATTTATTCATTTATTTATTCATTTTGGGGCCTATTTATTTTCCACTTTTTATACTTCAAATAAAAAAACTTTGGACATGAAAGTTGTAGATAATAAAATATAGAAAAATACAAAATTTATTTCATACAAAAATAATATGCAGAATAAAAGATACATTCTAAATAGAATTCCAAAATCCCAACTTCCCAATCCCATATCTCTCATAAAAACTCAAAACATATCAAAATCACTTTAATTGTATAAAACTTTTAATAAAGTATTTAATGAAGGTAGTTTCATATTTTTTGGAGTGAAGGTGCGAAAGATAGGTTTTGGACCTCTTTTGTATACTATACCCGATTAAAATAATCATTTTATTTACTATTTATTGTTTTTATAATTTTATATTTTTATAATTTTGTAAATATTATTTATAGTATATGTACATAATGAAACCAAAATAAAACCACAAAGAAAATACTAAATTAAAATACCTATATAAAATACATAGGTAAAATACTTATAACTATACATATATAATACATAGACTTATTTATTATGTGTACATATTACATCATGAAAATATAATAAAAATATATTTGAGTATAAAAAAAAATTATAATTATATAAAATAATAAACTAAAATAATAAAATCAAAAACAAAAATAAAATACACAAAAATATAGGTAAATATATCTATAATATCACCCTAAAAATTTAATACTAATTATGTACCTTAAAAAATAAATAAAATTCATAATAAAATAACTCACAAAATAATAACCATTTTTTATTTTATAATCAAAAATTAACAAAATCGTTTTCCATTTATTATTTATTTTTCTATATTTTCTGGCTTGATTTTTCTTGGTTTTCCCACGTGGACCAACCAGCCTTCTACGCTAGTTGACCTCGGTCAACTCTCTGATCGAGGTGTTGTAGCCTGGCACCCCTATGTTTTGACCTGCCTCCTCGATTTTTTTAGAGGCTGATTCTTTCACTATTAAGGGATTGATCGTCGAAAATCGAAATGCGTATATCAGTAGAAAAGCCGAATTGTTGTGCACAAGATAGAAGACAAATCAATAATAAAAATTATCGAAACTCAAAAACAACAACAGACACAAGATGTGTGGATGCATAGTGGTGAGCAACGCGTCCAACTCAGGGAGGCATATTCTATGTTTCATGTTTTTTTAAAACGATTGCAGAGCGAAGCAATATTTCGGCTAATTTAAAGAAATGTCAAGTTCATGCACTCGCTATTAGATGAGATAAAGAAATACGCTAGAGATAAAAGAAACAAATGAACATGATGCTTTGAATTCATGATTATTGCTACTAAAAAGGACGTCAAAATTCTGAAAAAGTTCTAAGTTCAGCAAAGGAATGACACTTGATCTAGAAATACAGCTCAAATGCTTTCGTCAATCAAGCTTCTTGCACACTAGTCATAAAGAATAAATGTCAAGGCAAAGAGAAGTTGAGACTTAGTTTGTATCCCTATTCTCTTGAGATGTAACTTGGATTCCTGAATTCTTTGCTGGGGATAGTCATGCATAGTAGAAGGGAATCATCCGGATCTGGGAGCAGCACCACATGAGCTATTCGATTCTTTTGTTGATGTATGATTTGGGTACCGTACTCCCAAGAAATAAATCTTGTGCGATACGATCACGACTCTTGGGAAGTTCTTGTTCTCTGCTTGAGGTCCAAGGTCCCAATGATCATGTTGATTTCCTCCATATAAAATCTCCGAGACCCTCGATGTTTTGAGGACCTTTTCTTTTGTCAAGAAGCTGTTATCGAGTCAGCACTTTGCTACTACATTGCCTCATGTCTGTACTTGGAAACAAAAGAATAATAACCTATCAACTAAGACGTTTATCTAAAGAGACATTAAACAACAACAAAACATGAAAGAAATGACAATAAAAGTTGAGGCAGAATGAGAGATCTGGAGGAAAGAGAGGAGTCGGCAAAGGCTGTTGCACTATTCTTTCTTTAGGTCACGGTGATGTCCCAAAAGTTCCCAGCCTCCCCCATATGGTAGTGGTCGTCCTCTTTTTATCCCTCCTTGCGCATACCTTTGAATTGGCATCCATATTGGAGTGATCAATGGCAGGTCTATTTATCAGAAATTGTATGGAATTAATTCCGAGAATTTCGTGTCTTGCGTGATCCATGTGCGTGAAATATGGTTATACAGTTGTTCCATAGCAGAGGTTTGAATTCTCCAGTGCTACTATGTCAGTCCTAATGGATCAAGAAGGAATGTATCAGCCTCTGAGATCTGATCTAGTAGAGTTTTATTCGAAATATGATGTTGTTGCATGATTTATGCACGGGATCAAATATTACCGGATGATCGAACTTTGATAGCGCGAATAACTGAGAATCAGGTGACGACAACATCGTGCACATGAAGGAGAGAAGTTTAGATACGGATCACACAGTAGAAAAAGTGGAGTAATTGTTCCATATCGAATGCCATTTAAAACATGTGAGATGTTGAAGTTAATAGAAGAGAAACAACACTTTTACGTGCATGGGCTAGGAGTGGTTTAAGCCATGACGTGATTAGGATTAGTATGGAAGTTTGCATGAAAGTCCAAAAGGATAGGTGAATTTGTTGAAAGGTCCTACGATTTCTTGGGATTTTTTAAATGGGTAATGAAGAATTAAGTGGTTTAAAGTCATACTGAATGTAGTTTTGCTGAGATAGGGTTGAGTATGATGAAAATAATAAACACGAATGGTCTCGAACCCCAAATCAAGTACGACGCCTGAAACTAGCCTCAACTGTGTAAAGTACCCATCAAACTCTAACCTTGTGGAATTATGCACAAGTACTAACAATCAACCCGAAAATTAGATCAATGACAAATGTAGTGAAAAGCACACAAACTCACCATGATAATGCTCAGGAAGATCTTATTTGGACCCTTTATTGTAATGAATCACATATTCATCAGAGATGATTCCTTCTTGGATTTTTAATCTCGATCCTTGCTCTTACACGCCTGCTCGTTATCTTGGGGATTGCATTAATGATTCGCTAGATCTCCCTCGATCTTCAACCAAACTCCACTCTCTGTATAAAATATCGCCTCCTTCAAACCTCAACTTTTTGATCCCTCTTCCGCCTTTTACACCCGTCTTTGAGCTTCGTGAAGGAGTCCTGGAGACAACAGAGTCTCCTTCGTTGAAGCACATGAGGTTTGGTGTCGAATTCAAGGCCGGTCTGTTGCTCCGTCGTCATGCTCCAACGCAGTCCTCTCCTGGTGCATACATCTGGTGATCTTCTATTCTTCATGCACTTTTTGATTCTGTAGCATAGTTGTAGACTAGCGAGCATCTTGATTTGAGTTCAGTCTCGATTGATCTGCATACCTTCCACTTTTCCTCCCTCGCTGGAGATCGCTGCTCCACCTCCACATTCCCCTTATTTCCGACTCGCTCCGCCTAACCATTCTTTGTCATCTTCTTTCCCCTAATGTGTTGAACAACCCATGCACGAGCATTCAACTCGTTCTTGCACAGAACGTGAGACCTTCTTCTCCTCCTCTACCGCTCGCCGGAGAAGCTTTACCCACACCACCTACCATCCATCTGAGCACCTGAAGCTCCCTGGAGCTTCGGGTTTTTGTCTTGAGTTACCCCTGTAGAAAATAGCCAAGGAAGAGAGCCTCGTTGAGGCTTACTGATGCAGGAGAGAGGCTCCAGGCGGAGGTGCCCTGCCAGACCAACCAAGACCATCTCGTGTTGTTTTGCTACCTTCCACTGGTGCGGTAGGATGATATGCTTCTTTTGAAGCCTTCATGAGCAGGAGAGGAGAAGTCCTCCTAGAGCTTTGGCCGATTGAATCTCATCGAGCCTCAGTTCGCCACACGTTCATCCATGGGTCCCCACAACCGTTCGATCGGCCAAGTTCTTCCAGGCATGTAGCCACCGTCCGATCGCACGTCGCCAACACAATCTGATCTTCGACCACGATCTAATCTTGACCGTGCATCCATGAAGTATCATCGGCAAATGTGGATGTGACACATGGCTAAGTGATCGCATCTTGACCGTCATCCTGCACGCAGGAGTTGGGTATTTTGCATCCCTTACCTAGATAGTTTTTGTATTTAGTAATTAATCTATAAACGTTCCCCTATCATTATATTGTATTTTGTAATTTTGCAAAAAAGCCCATAGACTTCTGTTAATTGCAATTCTGTCCTCACCACGTCACCTCACGTGACACTCTACGTGAGGGGACATTTTGTAGAGGCCCCTTGGTCTTTAGTGTATTTCTTTTTAGTCACAAAACATTTTTATTATGTTAAATAATTTTGGTGAAATTGTAGTTTGGCCATTGTACTTATTTTTATTCGCAAAAACACCCCTACCACTATTGCATTTTCTTTTTGTTTCTTGTGTTTCTTTAAATAACTATTAAACCCCAAAAATTCCCCAAAAAATACATGTATGCTCCTGATTGCATACATTTTCATGCACATATTTTAGTTTGCAATTTTAAAATGTTTATAATATTTATTAAAAATAAAAAATTGCCCTTTTTATCCCTATTTGCAATAGAAAACCCATAAAAATATAAAAACTTTTGAAAAATTCCCCCAAAAATATATTTTGTGTATTCATGTATTTCTAACCTTCAGATAAAAAATCACTAAAAATTATAAAAGGAAACTCAAAAATGAAAAAAACCTTAAAAAACTTATAAAAATTTAGAAAATTCTTTAAAAATCTAAAAATTGTATTTTTTGTTTATTATTTTTCTCCATATTATTATCTTTATATTAAAATTAGTCTAGAGAATTTTTTATTTTGTTTTCTATTTTTATCTCCATTTTAATTTCGGGTATTTAATTAAACCCTGTTTTAGGGTATTTTGCCATTCAGAATATATAAAAATTAGCAAAAAATCCTAAAAATCACAAAATAGTAAAAATTAATTAAAACCTAAAATATTTTATTTTCTTTATTTTCTTTTTTTATTAATATTTATATCTATATTAGTCCATATTGTATATATACTCTTTATATAGCCTTATATATTGTATACCTCTTCTATAAAAAGAAAAACAAAAAATATACAAAGAAAATATAAAAATAAAAAATTAAAATTCAAAATAAAAAAATAAAAATCCCCACAAAAATTGCATCTTGGCTAAGTAGTTGAGTGATAATTTGTGCTTTGATTTCATATCTTGCCTTCTTTATTCCCTTGCTTCATGTGTTCAACCTCTACTTGCTTGCCAATATATATTCTTAGTAGGGTATAATAAATTTTAACTCTTGCTCTTAACTTCTTTATTATCTATGTGGGTTATTCGAGTGTCCTCAATGACAGTGAGTCTGATTTGTTAGGCCATTATTTGGCAACTTCCATATTTCATTTTTCAAATGGCATTGTTGCCGGGGAGCATCGACTTATAGAGTAGATTTTATCTTTTTTACTTGCTTAGCCATTTTTATTATCTTTCTTCATTTGATTATCCATTTTGAACTGTCTGGCATCTCTTCTATTGTCTTCTTGTGAGGGACCGCGGATCGAGGATGATCACCTAGGTGATTCTACGCAACCTTGGGACGAGGAGTCGGCTATTCCAACCTAGGCGATAGGAGAGAGCAGGAGGCTCTTGAGAGACAGAGAGAGAGGATAGCTTATGATTTTCATTTATTTTGTGAGAGAGATTTTTTTTTCATTTTTGAAGAATTAAATTGTAATAATATAGGTACCAAGGATTGTGGACACTCGGGACGAATTTCCAAGTTTTTGTTAACTTGGGGGATCAACACAGTTTTTTGAGTTTTATATCGCTTTCTTTTTATTTGTTTCCATCAGTTTTGTGCTTTCCGGCAGTTTTTCTATTTGTTTTGTGGAATGAGCCCTTATATTTTAGGCTTGTTTGATCGTGTAGTCTAAGGCCAAACACCTAACTATCTTGCATGCACCTATAGTCTTTGTGTTTGGACTTAGAATTAATTAATTGTTAAGTACTCAGTAATGAAACCACTTGCTGAGAGAGGTCGTATACATTGCTTACATGATCTGCTGTGGTGGGCACCGATCGGCATCGAAGATCGGACTTAGATTTCATTCTTATTACTTAACATTTGGTTCTCCACGTGTAGCAATTGCCTGTTTACGACGATTTCTGTGTGCATATCAGCATTTAGTGTTGGTTTATAAATTCCAATTTTGCATCCCACATGGGCGGAGCTGCGAAGATGATGAATCTCCATTTCATCATCTTTATTATATCATTTTGCACTTAAAAACCCTAGTAAATCATGTAAATAGCCTTAATTCATGCATTTTATCATTCATGCTTTTGTAAGTAAATATTGTATAAAATACGATTTTTAAAGCCAAAATTATAGAATAAAGAAAAGAAATGAAAAAAAATAAAATATTGTAAATATTTTATGACCCGAAACCCCGAGACCTAGGCATCTCGATGACTAGGTCGACAAGGAATAAAGTAGGGGGGATAAGGGCCAAAATTCCTATTTATTTTATTCATTTATCCTTGTTTTTGGGACCTATTTTTAGTTACACTTTTTATACTTCAAATAAAGAAACTTTACGAAAGTTGTAGATAATTAAATATAGAAAAATACAAAATTGATTTCATATAAAAATAATATACAGGTAAAAAGATATGATCTGAATAAGATTCCAAAATCCCAAATTCCCAGACCCATATCTCTCAAATAAAACTCAAAATATATCAAAATCACCTTTAATTGTATATAAATTTTAAGAAGCTATTTAATGAAGATGGTTTCATATTTTTTGGAGTTACTGTTTGAAGTTAGGTTTTGGACCCCTATTGTATACTTGTACTTATTAAAATATTAATTTTGTTTATTATCCATTATTTATATAATTTTATATTTTTATAATTTGTAAATATTATTTATAATATTTATGTATATTAAAATTAGAATTATAACATCAAGAAAACATTAAAATAAAATACTTGTATAAAATACATAGGTATAATACCTTTAAGTATACCTGTAAAGATAATACAATTATATATATAATTGTATATAGTACATCAGAAAACATAAATAAAAATATATTTAAGTTTATAAAAATAAGGTATAAATATATAAAATAATAAACTTAATTAATAAAATTAAAATACAAAGTAAAAATAAAAGCTTAAAATATATAGATGAATATACCTATATATAACCCTTAAAAGGTAAATTGTAATTACAAACCTCGAAGAAATAAATAAAAACATCATAAAAATACTTCATAAAATATTTTTTTTTCATTTTATAACCTGAAATTAATAAATTAATTTATTATTTTTAAACGAATATACAATTCTTGTTGCCAAGGATTTTTCTGGTTGGTCCACGTGGACCAACTAAAATGGTCTGTTGGTTGACCTCGGTCAACTCTCTCACCGAGGTCTGTCCCCTATCAGAACGTGGTTTTGTCCCAACTTCATGGATTTTTTGAGGTCACACCTTTCATCGTTTGGATTCGATCCCTTCATGACTTCTTATCTTTTTTAATCAAGGATTCGCGCCCTTGTGATTTTTCGGGGATCGGGTCGCTGAATCGTTTCCTTTGCCTCGTTCTTCTCGCCACGTCCATCACTTTTTCAAAACCCCCTTCTTCCGCCATTCGAGATTTGAACCCTCTTTGACTTGTTTTATCCCCCCTTCTTCAAGCTCTTGGATAGAGCGTGGTGACACCACGCTCCCCCGCTCCTCTGAGGCATGGTTAGGCAGACGAAGAGTGGCTCCACCTCCATCTCCGACCATCGGTCGTGAGGTACTATATCTGGCATTTCATGCAATTGAGGTCTGCTTTCTCTTTATTTTCCCCCATTTTTAGCTTCACCTTAGTCTTAGGAATCGATTACTACCTTCTGTTTTGCCTTGTATTCAATCGAACACCTTTGCCACCACCTCGCCCGAGCTTGCTCCGACGAGCTCCATTCTCGCACCCCACGCTTCCATCACGTTGCTGCGGGGTCAAGGCATTTTACCCTCAACCCCATAACCATTTCCTTGTAGGTACAAGCATCCCAGAAGCGCTTGGGGCTTGTTTTGGATCGTCGCTGTGGTACCTGGAGCCTCCAGCTCCGCTAGCCTCGCGCGCGTCCTCCGCTCGACACTGGAGAGTTTTGGAGACACCATTACCTAGATCAAACCTGTAGGAGTCGACTCGGCCCATTTTGGGGTGTCCAAAGCCACGGAGGAGGAGGAGCGAGGCCGAGGAAGTTCACCGTCGAGGACCTTCTTCCCCATTCGTCGTCGTCGTCTCTCAGCCATCAGATCAAGGGTCTCTGCCCAGGCTCCCAGTTGTCGTTCGATTCTGGTCAACCACAACCGTTTGATCTCCTTGGCCTCTCTGATCTTGTGTGTTGGATCGCGAACCATCATCGGCTCATCGCAGAGCGACGCGTGGCAAGGGAACGCCCCACATCGTTTGATCCACACAGAGGCATGGGTATTTTGCAATCTAGTCCATGCTTATTTTTGTATTTAAATATTAGAACCCAATCTTTCATTTATCGTTCACATTGTTTTGTAATATTTTCATTTAGCCCCCTAATCTTTTCATTATTATAGTTCAATCCTCGTCCACGTCACCTCACATGACTCTTCACATGAGGGGACATTTTGCGCCTGGACCCCTAGGCTTTTGCGTATTGCTAATTAGTCCCAGAACTATTTTATTGCAGTTATAATTTTTTTGGATATTTTGCAAGTGAGCCCCTAGGTTTTGGAAAATTACAAACAAGTCCTTGCTAGGGGCATATGTGTTTATACACGTGATTATGGTTGTTGAAAGATATGGGGAGATCCTTAAGCGCATCACAGAAGCGTGAGTATCGCATCATATCCTATCGGGAGGGACTACTCGCACTAGTTGCTCGAGGCAGCGGAAATTAAAAATTTTTATACGATGAAATCACATGATCCAAGAACAATTCTCGGATCATGTCATCTAAACCACAAACAAGTATTAGGGTTACCTCTTGAAGCGTGGTTGCGATCGAGTCTCTAAACGAAGAGGCATCCTGTCTCACGTTCGATCCGATGGAGGAGACGCTTGCGAGCGCGTGGATGAGACGCGTGCTTCTCGCAATCCATGTTGATGATCCAAGCGGCGGATCTCCTGATCTCGACACACAAGATCCGACGTCTTCTCCACGAGTGAGGCGCACCGAAGGAGACAGAGATCCACGAGCAAACATCATGCAACATAACGATGACACTACGGCGATGGAGACTCTCTCTATGTCATCCATGGTGGACGACCATGAGAGAGAGAGAGAGAGTGTGTGTGTGTGTGACCGTGTAGAGAGAAAGAGAGAGAGAGACTTTTGTTCTCATTAGCATATGAAGAGCAAGGGGTGCCTTTCTATTTATAATATTTTGGGATACATGGATTTCAATCCATGGGCAACACAAATCCAATGGCTCTCATTGATTTGTGTTTCTTTTAATGGCTAAGATTTGTGTTGCTAAAAACCAACAACAAATAATTTAATTTAGATTAAATATGTATTGATAAATCAACATAATTTAATCCCAAATTAAATCAATCAAACATGGAGATTATGGATTGAAGTTTGCCTCCTTCCATAATATGGGATTTGGTGGCAATCTCATGTAATCTCATAAGATCTCATGAGATTACATTTTTCCATGGAAATCTCCAAGATTTACAACAACACTTGTTGTAAATTATTCAACAAAATTAATTCATAATTATATTGTGAATATTGCAATCTTGCCATTGGAAAAGTGTGAATCACATTCACAACCAAAATAAAATGTGAATTACATTTTCAATTAATTGTCCAATGTGAATTCAATTCACATCAACATTTAATTAACAAATGAAAATTAAAAATATCTCTCTATTATATATTATAAATCACATTTATAATATATATGAATAATATGGATAGTGTTATGCACATTATTCAATATCCATGATAATTAAACCACATTTAATCATCTTGGATCTCTATTCTCATGGACCTAAATAACATGAATCCCATTCACATTATTTATATCTTTGATAATAAAATTACATTTAATTATCTTAGATAACTCTCCATGTAATATGAATCAAATTCATATTATTCATGATAATTAAATCACATTTAATTATCAATTTTCTCAATGCTCGGATGCATAAATCAACAATGAAATTTTCCATGAACTCTTTCAAGGATAATGCGCTTTCTCTGTAATTTCTTGGAGATAAGGACAGGGCGATTGTATTGTTCCACGTATAGTGACTTGCATATTAAGATCATATCCCAAATCCAGATCTCGGGCCTCCCATAGATGCTTGATTAAATCAAGACCCCAAATCTAATCTTCTCATTGCATCTGAATCACATTCAGATCAATGTCCAACATTTGGACTAAGATCAGATTTCTCTACTGAGAGGAGTCACTAAAATCCAGACCCGTTTCATCACTCCTTATGAATGGAAGCGTCATGGTTATACAACCGTTTATGATCACATCACCCTCAGGTATTCCCAATACATGTACATCCTGCATACTGGAAAACCCAGAACAAACCCGAAGTATAAGATCAAATTTATACTGTCTACTTCAGAGTTTTATCATCAAGTTTCTCATTCGATCATTGGGAGTTGGTATCGATCATATAGTTTCCAAAAGTATATATCATACCCATGTGTTGATCATATACTTTTCAAAAGCATATATCAAACCTACAATTTCAGTCAAGCTTCCAAAGGGAGACGACCGTGCACGGAATTTGATTCTTCCCAATATCTCATGAGTGAGCTCATGTCTTCCGGTTCAGTAATGAACGTGTATGATCCCTATGAGAGATCTTATTACTCATATGCCCTTGTATGCATACCAGTTGTATGCATACCAGCACGCCGGTTTATAGACCTTGATTAGGTCTTCAACCTATTGGTCTGCCAAATGTGCATACTCAAGCATATAGTAACACATCTGTATCTGGTCAAAGGATGCATGCCTATATCGTGACAACATATGACATAGGACTTTGGTTATCTCAATCTCGTTAAGTCAACTCTTTGACCTAACTAATCTGGCACCTCAGAATCTCTATTCCCATGCAAAGGACCTGCATCAAGAGGTCGGTCAGATATCAGCCTAAATGAGAAAAGGATTACCATCTCAGGCTGGAGATCATCTATCAACAATCATTTGACGGTGCTTGATGAGTCCTCATTCTAACTCTTTAGATGTTCATCCAAGCACCAGCCTCTATGATTCAATATTTGAATCAAGAGCTATATGATCATCAAGATGACCATGGTACATAACCCTAATTGTACTAAGGGACCTATTATACAAATTATATATTCTTCATTTCAGATCAGGGAATGATATTCGCAATCACATTTATTGCTTAATGGCTCACCATGGGCTCGCATGTCCAACAATCTTCCACTAGCCCAAAGAGCCATTAATGGGCTAATCATTTAAACCCACACTCATGTGACAAATCATAGGCTATTTAGAAAAATAGCTAGGTAAGCTGATCAGTCACTCTGTTCCTGAGAGACTACGCCAAGTCCTTTTACGGTACTTGCATATCCTCTAGTAACAGTGCTCGCATCCAATGCGAATGTTGCATCTTATGCAACCAATACTCAACATTGTTAGTTATAGTATCCTTGACACTATACCTCAATAATTATTATAACCAGTATGTAATTTCTATTATCTTTATCAGAATACCCTTATTCCTGGAGATCTCTATCTCCTAAGGTATTTGTAGTTAAGACCTTTTAGATCTCCATCTATAAAGTCTTAATTTCTTGAAGATAAGACTTAGATATCACTATCTCTAAAGTCTTGTCATCTTTGAAGATATTGTTATTACTGCAATCAAGTGTTTTATCTCCATAGTAGGATTAGTAACAGTTTACTACTCCCACTGCATGGCAGACATCTGGCTCTTGTACACATCTAGCATACACTCAGCTTCTCGTAACTTATGCACAAGGGGCAACCAGTTTTAGCATTCACTTTCTCAACTTTTTGAGGTGCTATCCCTTTAGATAGGTCAGTACCATATCTTAAGGGAAGGAATCCTTTCTTGGAATTTTCCAGAAAATGGAATATGTCCAAGGTGTACTACTGATGTGACGGTCCCAATACCCTCTTCTCTTTGCTTCCGAACATCTTCAGAACTAAGATCTAAGGGGTATCCTTGAGATCATATCTCAATGTATGCAATAACCAGTCTATAAAACACTTATTATTATCCTTATATCATTCCAATGATTAGGATATCATCTACATACAACACGATGAACACAATGGCACTCCACTAAGCTTCTCATGGTGCATCAAGATTCTATCTGAATTCATAACATTTATGATTTCATCAAATCTTATGTTCCAACTACAAGAAGCTTATTTGAGTCCATAGATGGAGTTTCTTTACGTTGCACACCTTAGTTTCCTCAACCATGAATCTCTGGGGCAACTTCATGTGAATATCCCCAAAGAGGTATTCATAGAGGAATGCAATCTTGACTTACATCATGATGATGTCATAGTCAGGTTGTGTAGCTATAGTCAGCAATATTCTGATGGGTTCAAGCATGGTCACTGAAGATCAAGTCTCATCGCAAACGATGTCTTCTCTTCGGTGTGCAGATCAAGGCTACGAAATGTGCTTTGAAGGTCTCTACCTTCTCATCAGGTTCCCTATTTCTATTGAAGATCCATTTACACCATAATGGGTCTAACCCTCATAGGTGGATCCTCGAGGGTCCATATACAACACTTGTATATGAAGTCTACATTAGACTTTTATTTCTAACTAACGACGAGGCTTTCGCTACTCGGGTTAAGGTGCGGGTCACTCTCTCGCTCATCCAAACAATACAAGGAGGGGATTACTCTCCCAAGACAGATATTTTTGGTGAAGTTCTTTTAAGGTAAAGTTTGCTTAAACAGTCCCAATTTTATGGTTTTTGTTTTTTCGGTATTTTTCAAATAAAACAACGCCTAACGAATTTTTCGATTATCTTGATTATTATTAAGTCCAAAAACATGGGGAGAAGACAAAAAAGCCAATGCACGACTAAACACGATGTTGCATGCAGAGTAAGAGATGCGTACCTGACTCCAGCTCTCTACATGCAGAGTGATCCGCGCATAAATTAAAAGACAGAAATAAAACTTTCTAAATGATGCATGAAGAAATCAGCCTTAGACAGAAAATTTCTACTCACAAAGCACAATAGCTAATGGGTCAGCAAGAGGGGTCGGAGTCCGGTCTCTGATGTCTATCGGTGCCCGCCACAACGGATCTTACCAGCGTTGTGTACGGTCTCTAGTGGCACGTGACCCCTCAGGTGACCGAGTTAACTTTTTTATTAGTGAGTTAATTAATAAGGTTCAATTAATCGATCTATATGAACAAGCAATCAATTAGGATTGGTCCTTAATAATTACGTCACAAGGCAAGCAAAAATCCTAAGGCTAAGTCTAAAATCTTCGAGAATCAAAATAAAATAAATCGATCAAAATCCAAACTGGCGAAAATTACGGTGAGGTCCCCCGAGCACACCGGTGCTCGGCAAAACTGACCCCGAGATAACCACCAAGTCCGAGAGAGAATGAGTGTCCCGTGTTATTACAATAATAATAATGCAGAAAATAAAACTAAGCTACGCTAAGCTAACACTCCCCACACTTCTGCTCCTCCTCTCTCACGCTCTCCTGCGGCTCGATGCAGAAACGAGCTACCTCCATGTCCTACGGGTGCGTCGGCTCTCCGAAGAAAGCCGCCCTCGATCGTCAGGCCCTCGCAAGAAAATCGAAACAAAAGGGTGTCTGTCCAACAAATATTATAATGATGAAAAATAAAATGAAATAAAATGAAAAAGAAATGCTAAAAGAAAAACAAATAAAATAAAAAGAAATAAAAACACAAATAAAAGCAAACAAAAACAAAAATAAAAATAAAATAAATAAAAGAAAATAAAAAGATGAAAAGAAAAAGAAAGCCGCGAAACGGAAAACCGATTACTAAGCCGTGCTCCCTGGCAACAACGCCATTCTGATGATGAGGCTTTCGCTACTCGGGTTAAGGTCAAAAATGCGGTCTTGGTGACCCGAAATGCGAAGCTCAGTCAACAAGAAAAAGAAGACTACCACAATAAAAATAAATCAATCAAGTAAACAAATAGCGGTCTCGCTATTTTATTTTACTTGCTATAGCTACCAGGGTCGAACTCAAGGAGCACGAAATGCATGAGCTACGAAGTAGTCGAGCATCCAGAAATAAAAAGAAATAAAATAATTTGGTGGATTTTATTTTTTTTTAATTTTATTGTAATTTTTAATAATAAGAAAAAGACTAAAAGGCTTCAAAAACTCACAATCAAGCAATTATTTAAAGTACCTAATGCTCAGAAAATTCAAATAAAAATATTTTTGGGTTTTTAGAAATATTCAAATGTTTTTGTTAATTTTCTTGAATTTTTCTGATTTTAAATTAATTTTCTAAAAATGAAATAAGAACAAAAATACTAGACAGTGTACAACTCGAATCTAAAGGCAATTTAATATTATTTAAAATGCTATAAAATTCAAATGATAATTTAATATAAACTATAAATAAAAAACCTAACTACAGAAGAAGAAAATGCATTTTTTGATTATTTATGAGTTTTTAATAATTTTTCGAAGGTTTTTAATATTTTTTAATTTTTATGGTTTTTACAGAGGAAAAATCAACAAAAATTGGAAAGAAGCAAAAGCAACTCAAAACATGCAAAAAGTATTTTTTTTTAATTTTTAAAGGGTGTTTAATATTTTTAGTGGATTTTTAAAGACAACAATTTTTAGGTTTTTTGAATTTTTAAAAATAAGAAATAGAAATAAAATGCAACAAAAAATTCATGGAAATTTCTACACCATGGCAAGAGCCATGTGTCTAAATCCCATGATTTTTGGACGGAATTTTCTATTTATTAAAATAAAAGTCAAACACACAACAAAAATGGACTAATCTACGATAAAAATATATTCCAGGGATCGAATGATAACACGCGAGAAAAGTCTAAGGTCCTAATTGCAATTTTTCCAACAAATTCAGCACATGTCCAAAATCAATACGGAAAGGGGCATAAATGCAAATAAGAAAACTATCCCTTCAAAACATAACAGAACATAAGTCCAGGATGATAATTGCAAATAACCCATGACTACATGTGACAAAGCATGTGAGGCTACACAGGAAGGACTATAATGTAAATACAAAAAATTGCAGGGATACAGATGCAAATTACCCTACTTTATACCTTTTATTTTACATACTAAATGACAAATAAAATAAAAGAGGGGGGAACTGAGCAAATTACCCTCTGCAGCGCGTGTGCTGCGCGTGGGGGGACAGGTGTCGGGCACTGAGTGGAGGCCAGGCATGCGGCTCTTATGCGTCCAGCTGGTGGATCCAACGGCTCTGACTGGGGTGCGAACGTGGGCGTACGAGAGCAGTTAGATGTCAGATCTAACGGCTTGACAGGTGCAGGCTCTGGACGACAGCGATACGATCTGGCGGAGGGGCGTAATCCGACGGCGAAGAGAGGATCTAGAAGAACTCCGCCTGGGCGAAGTTCACCAGAGCACTAGCGGTGATCTGGCACTCCGATGAACTATCGAATGACGATAGTCGACTTGTGAGGCTCCTCCGCGTCTGGTGAACGGTTCCGATGAGATCGCCACAGGTCGGATGTCTTGGAAGGTGGACGTGACCTGGGCTAGCTCCAGCGAAACGTGATGAAGGCGATTTGGGGCGCATCCATGCGTGCTAAGACCTGCAGAGGAAAGATTTAACTCAGAGCATAGCTCCGATCAAGGTTATTTGACCTAAAATGACAAGAAGCGACAACGAATTGAGGTGGGGGTTCCGGCGAAGCAACATAAGGAACCTAGGTCCTAATCTTGGCTGGTACAACCAAGATTCGGGTGATTAGGTCACATAAGGAGGGTAACGGTGAGCGGGTTGATCGATCGGAATAGATAAGGGTGGCTGACGAAGCACCGACTGGCGGGTCAGAGCTGGCGGAGCGGCAGATGAAAGATTCGAAAGATATGGAACTAGGATCGAAATTGAGGATACGTGAGGGTCCTATCTGAATTCTAAGCTCCAGGGGGTGCTGTCGAAGGGGGTCGTCACCTTGACCTTGCTGCGGAAGGTGGGGAAGGCTCATCGTGGCGGAACTCTGGCCACAAAGCTCGAGCGTCGGCTGCAGCGGCCTTCTCCGACCACCAAAGGCCCAATCCGATTGCTGTCACCAAGGGGAAAGGTTCTAGGGTAGAAGGGAAGTGTGCGACACGAGCTCCAGACCTAGGTAATTAAATGAATAATATATAGGGAGTCCCAGGTGACTGGAGAGATTGGGCGTGGGTACGCGAACCGAGAAGGATCTGCCCTTCCCTAGGGATCCGCAAGGATCTTGGATCCAAGGGGAAGGTACGGGCAAAGGAATCGGGGAGAAGGCGAGATTTGCTCCAAAGAATTCGGAGAAGTCAGGTGCGTGAGACAGATCCGCGAAGGAGACGGTCCGGGAGGGGATGTTGACCGGGGTCAGCATTCCTCCTGGACCAATCAGAAAAAAGGAAATTAAAATGATTTGTAAAAAAAATAAAAATAGAAAATTATTTTATTTTAAAAATGTTCAAAATGAAAAATATTCATTTATTTCTAAACTATTTTTTTTATTTTTTATTTTTATGAAAAATAATTTGACCTATATACAATATATTATATTATATACAGGTATAATTTACCTATGTATTTTGTATAATTATTTTTATTTTATTATTTTTGTACAAATACCCCAATTTTATATTTTATTTATTTTTAACATATTATTTGGAGTATAAAATAATTTTTATTTTATTTTTATTAGTTATTTACAAATGTAAAATAAATAGGTGTATGATACATATGCACATGTGTTATATACAAGGTGAGAGAGAATTTATTTTATTTTTATTTTTAATTTATTTTTCTAATTTTTGTTTTATTTTTAGAAATATATACAAGGGAATATAAACCATTATTTATTTTTATTTTTGTGAAAATAAAATATATACATAAAGAAGGTGTATGTAGAAGGTAGAGTGGCCCTATCTCTCTCTACTTATTTTATTTGGCGATCAGGTCCATTTTGGACCCTCTCTTGGGTTCAGGTCACTCAATATTTATTCTAAATACTTCCTTTTTTTCTTTTATTCTTTATTCTTTATTAACAAATGCATTCTTAATAACAAATACATGATTATTGATAATTTATTGTATTTACAGCTATATGCATGATGTTTTGCCAAGATATTTAGCTACAATAAAAAATAAAGAGTGATGAATGAGTATTCATCACCAACATCTATCTTTCCATGTCATGATCCTTAGAAGCTTCATCACATGAAGTCAGATCATTGTCAGATTCAGCTGACACATGGAATCCATCCTCAAACTTATTTAAAGAGGTATAAATGTTTCATCTTTAATTGTCTAGTTAGTTTCTGATTTCAGGAGCCTCATTATATTCTCAAGATTAGATGAGTTCCTAAACTTCATTTTCATATTGATTCTTAATAGTCTCACCATCTAAAAATCACATTCTCAGAGATGAGATCTTTTAAGAATCTCAAGGTCATAAAGTAGGTATCCAATACCATCCTTTATTTTCCTAATGAAGTAGCACTCTCCGGTGCTAGATTCCAGCTCACTAGCATGGAACCTTGTTAGGATATATAATGTAGTCCCTACCACATATATATACCTGGAAACTATGAGATAATTATGCTAAGATTAATCATTGATCAAATCATGTCACACATGATCAATTGTATCTCCTTACAATTTTATTGAGTTAAGGTGAATTAGGAGGATTGATATAGGAATGATATTCACATCTCCATAAGGTATTCCTTGAATTTTATCTAATAGGTACAAGCTACCTCGGTTAGATCAAATTCATTTCATCTTCCTTCAAACTTTGGTTCTAAACTAAAATTGTAAAATCTTTGAACATTTCAAAGGTTTCTTAGGTGAAGAGAAGAAATCTCATATCATACATAATCGTCAATAGACATCACATATCCATAATGTTTACTATGATATAGATTATTCACATACATCAATATGTATGAGAACCTGAATACCTTGACATCTTACATCTTTCCCAAAGAAGGGCGTATTGGACATTTTACTTTGAATACAATTATCATAAGTATGCAATTTTTGAAATGTTAGACATTCTAATGTTTCATCTCTTACTTATCCATTGATCTCATCGACAGACATATGTCCAAAATATGATGCCAGATCATTGTCAAATGATCTTCATCCTCTTATCGATCTTTAAAGGTTTAATTTTCAGTATTAGAAATCTTAGTTAACTATTCATTAATTTTCTAATTTAGTGGAGTCCGTTAGATGTTAGATTACTATCTGAAATATATCCATCAGAATTCTCTATGATAGGTTTATTCCAGAATTCATGTTTATTTCCAACATTTAGAAATAAACTATGAGTATATTCTAATATCCAGGTCACAGAGACATTCTCTAAGACTAAGGGCTCCCACTGAAAATATGAAGTCTATTGATCCAGTGTAAATTGTTGCAACAATTGCATCAATTCATACATGGATGACCATTAAACATTAAGATCAAATTTCTAATATTCTAATACATATGCAACCAATTGCAAGTGTCATTAAAAGATTGAGATACAATTATTAGACTTTATCTTATCAAATAAGTAAGTCAATTTCAATGATTATATGTAGATTATTCTAATGTACTATCCAATTCCTTCTTTGAGGACTCTAGGTAGATTTGATAGTCAAATATCAACACATCAACTCATTGCAGTATTAGCATTCATCCAACTCTTTGGATGTCATATGGAAGTCACAAAAGTATAGTCAACTCTTTGACTTTCTTTCTTACTTGGGTCCAACCCATGCTTCCACTGTGCTCCCTTTATCTATAAACAACCATTGTTCAAGAGAAAGGACCTCTTATGTTGAAATCAAAAATTTCAATATAAGAGTTTTTCAACATTTATACATGTTTCATTCAATTCATACAATATGAATAATATGAATGACCAGAGTATAGATAGTAGAATGATGACACTCATCATATCTACATCCATCTAAACTCTTAAAACAATGGTTCAACGAGGTACTCAAACAATTTGAATACATCATCTCTTATAAAGCCACCATTCTGCATGATGCAGAGAACCACGCCATTCATGATTAAATGTCGAGAGAACATATGTATGCCAGAATATCTTCTTAGAATTTTATAAGAATTATTTGACAATTACGATCATCATCGACATGTCACTTCCAAAGTACATTCGATGAGAGATCAGAACTATAGAGATATACAAACCCTAGGGTTGAAGTCCTATTGTCTATTATAATTGTCATTCCTCATTATTATGAGGAAACTTGCACATTGCAACCACATACATTATGTGTTCAACTGCAAGTACAATATCTTGATCATGGATCGAATCCATGATATTTTACTGGTTATTATTGAGTATTTTATTGAGTGGGCTTAATGAAGGATTATCTGAAATAAGAAATTTACATAAATAGATATAAATATATATACACATTTTACTTTGATTTAGGAAATTTTATGTCAAACTTTTCTTGTTTTGTCAACATTGAAAGTTCATTCCCTTAATCGCTTTTAATGTAAGAGATATACTTACCATTATATCTCAACAAGATCTGGGATCTCCTTTCTAACTTTGTTACATCCCAAAAATATGAGAACCTGTAACTCAGATAAAAAGAAGCTGGAACACATTCCGCCTTGCAAGTCCAACTTGCATCTTCCAATTCAATCTTTAACACCCGGGCCCACCACCCCTAAGGTGATGTTGACACGTCATTAATTGAACCAACCATCAATAGGAATACAACTCACTATGCATAATCCAATATCGCCCCAATAATATGATGACCCGATATTGGGGTCACTACGCATACGTCCTTACTCTTTCGAGAAGTGAAGAGTCCGATCTAGATGTGCTTGCATACAGGAGCTGTCACTTTGGGCAGGCGTCTCCTACATATAATCCCAGACGATGGAACTCTCCGCCTTGACGGGAGACCATGGATGTCACTTATGTGATCCTCGATATCATATTCAAATTCTAATTAATCATCATGAATCATATTCATTATGATTCATTCTTCCAAGGGAAATAACATCTCTATTCATAATAGGGTGTTTTAATTTTAATTGGATTCCAATCAATCTAATCATATTAAATTAATGATCCAATTAATATCCAACAAACAATCTTTATTGTTACTTGAATTATGGTATTATCTCAAATACATATTATTCTGAATTTTAATAATTAGAAAAATACACCATGATCTCTCCTGCATTATCATGTCCCTACCCGCTGTCATGGCTAGTATCGATGGGAGTGGGACAGACGGCACACGGTGCAACCTGCTACCCCAATGCTCCCCGACTAAACACCATATCCACCTCGGGGAAAAATAATGCCAAATTGATCATTATGTACTTGAGATTATAATCGATTTTTCAACCGAAGTTATACATATAATAATAATCAAAATAATTTTAGTTAACATTATAATGAGATTTGCTAAACAAGTCTTAAAATCCTATTCAAGCAACACGTTTTTTGGAAAGTGGATTGTATAACCAATTGTGATCTAGATTATATCTAATCAATTATTGGTTAAGACAATGTCATTTAAGGAGATAATTATCATCAAATATTTCACAAATATTTATCCATAATTATTCCAGGAAATTAAACAATTTAATTTCACTAATTGATAAAATGACAATCACAAGGTTCTTGATTAGGAAAGTAATTTCCAGCAGTGACCCTCTGATAACGCTCCCGCACCCTATGTTAATTCGGTCAAATTAATGTCCAAATTAATGTTAATAATTCGTTGCAGTCAGATACGAGAGGTTGATCAAAAACCACTTATCGATTAAGGTTAAGTGATGATATTTTTTTACTTGGTGGAGTCCAAGGTCGATCTCAGGGAGGCAACTGTCTCCTTAGGTGAATTACAGCAATTTTTCAAGTGTTGATGTTCGAGGATCAATTTTTTTGGTTTTTTTAATTTTTATGCAGACATATGCAGACAAGGTGAACCAATTTAGCGTTTAATTTAATTGATGTATCAAATGAAGTCCAAAAATAATGAAAATTGGCCAGATGATTATTTATGATGAAAATGACCTACACTAATTTTTTTGGAATTTTTCGACTCAAAATAAATTTTCTGTGAATTAAATAAACAGACAGAGCGATTTTCAGTATTTAATTTTTAATAAATATCAAATCACAATTTTTTCAAGAACTAAAATTATCCTAGGTGGCTCTAATGATAAAGGACCTAGGAAAATTAACAGGACTTAAATTTACTGTGAAATGAATTAATTAAAATTAATTTGAGAAAATCACTAAACTATTTATTTAGGCCTCGTTATGCGTGCAAATGCTATGAAATTTTTATGGTGTGTTAGAAATGATGTCCTTAGACTACTATGATTTTTTCATAATTTTTGAAGGCACAGATAATTAATTAAAAATCAAAAGGCATCACTGGGCAAAATATGTCAACAATGAACCAATTAATTCATTAATAATTCAAATAATCCTACAAAAATCAGACACGTGTACTAACAGATGGAGAAGAGTGGCGCGATCGGCGAGGCCTGAAAATGGAGTGTGGTGATCCGGCGAGTGGGCTCCAGCCAAATGGCGGAGCTGTTGGTCGGAGGAATGTGGTATGCGTCGTCGGAGTGTGCGGAAGGTACCGCGAGGATCAGAGCTTCGACGCGAAGCTCGTCGAGGTGATTGGGAGGCGCGAGGGTGGTCAGTTACGACGAATAAAAACGGAGAAGAATCAAGAAAATGGAGAAGAAGATCGGAGGACGAATGGAGGGAGTTACCTGGGGAATGGGGCTCAGCTTTGAGCTCCAGGTCGTCGCTCAAGGGATCGGTAGGGTCCCGAGCTCGGGCAGCTGCTCGAGGGAGGCTGCAGCACGGCGGTGGCGGCTGTGGATCTCGCCGGAGTTGGATCCCTATCTTCGCTCGACAACTCAACAAATTGCTGTCACCAATAGGTAGCTTGGAGCTCGAGGAACCTCTCTGGAGTGGCGGATGGGGGTGAACGGTGCCGGTGGCTGGGTATTTATAAGGAGAAGGAGGTGGTCTAGCTGGTGGAGTGGCGAGGTTGGTGGTCGTCGTGGGGCGAGTATGGTGGAGGTACTGGAGCTTGAGGGGGACGGCGAGGGAGAGGGATGAGTGGTTGACGTCGTGGGGGGGTCAGCGGCCGGAGGAGATGGCTGACGTGTGTCCAGAAAAGGAAAGGGGGCGCCCCTCCCGCAAGGCAAGGGACGTGGGGGAGAGGGGCGCCTGGAGGTAGGAGACGAGGTCTCCACCGTTGGATCTTGTGATCCAACGGTGGAGATCAGAGCGTGGTGAGCGGGTATGATTAGATCTGGGGTGCCAAGATGATGGGTTATGAGGGAGCCACGTGGCGCATTGTGGCGAGGCGCGAGCGGATGGTTCAGATGAGAGGGTGGAGTTGATCTGAGGGTCGAGACTCGCTGGAAGAGGGCGGCTACGATGAGAGGATCGGGGACCTGATCAGGCGGCGCAGATGCTTCCACGTGGAAGGCTGAGAGCGCGGCGCTAAGGGACGGTGGAGATGAAGTGTGGGGCGGATCTGATGGCTGGGAGATGGTCATGTACGTGGAAAGGCCTGGGCCGTTGGATCTGAAGCGAGATCCAACGGTGGAAGGCGCGGGCGGATGGGGCGAGGGGCAGCGGGCCGCGTGGCACAACCAGAGGGCGCCACGTGGCCTGCTGTGAATGGCTGGAGGAAGAAACACGTGTAGAGAGAAGAGGAAGCCGAATTTGGAAAAACTCAAAACATGAAAGTTGTAGATCTTAATGAGATCTACAAGTTTCATGTTGGCCAAAGACGGAGATGAGGTCAAATATGATACATAAATACAAGGATACATAAATATACATGTGTAGTATACAAAATGACCCAAAAACCCAAGTCTCTCATACAAGCTCCAATTTCAATGAAATTAGTCTCATTTTGAAGGTCTTTTAATATGTAGTAATCTAAGAGTGAGTAGACCTAATTAGGAGTTTGTATGAGGGCTTTATGTGTGTTTTAATGTACAAGGATTCTCAGGATATTTGGGCTATTTTACAAGGGTGATTTTTGGCATTCTTCCCTATATTATTAAGGAATATATATATAGTATAGAGAAGAAGTTATTTTGACGAAGAGGTATTTTATAGGGGATTTTTGGCTTCTTATTTAAATGCAGATGAGCTGCTAAAATGCATGAATTATGGATGCATGCATGAGTGTTATTTATGCAAGATAAAAGGAAATATGCCTCTATTTTCTCGGGAACAAGGCTCTATTTTTGACTTTTGATGTGATGAATCACAGATTCATCACCCTCACTTACTAAGATTAGCATATCTCAATCAATTTAAATACAAATTAAGTAAAGTAAGTTTCTAAAATTTGTTAATTTGATTTATAACAGAACCTAAGTGATTTGCATGCATTTCAAGGCATTTTAAATCCATAATTAACTCGTTAATTACGTCATGATTCGCAGTCCCCGAAACAGTGGATACATGTTCACTAATTTATCATAACTTGAGCAAACGTATTCGAAATCACGCAAACTCAGATACTACAATTTTCTTATTTAATGGTGAACAAAATCCAGCTATTATTTTCGTATTTAAATAATTTAAACAGGGCCGAAAATAATCATCAAACAAAGATGCGAAAATGAAATACGAGAAAACTTTCACAAACCCTAACAAACCCAAGTCATCCTAGGTTTATGGATAGCATCCAAAGCCTCCAACCTTGCTCTGATACCACTTGAAAGATATGGGTATATCCTTAAGCGCATCACAAAAGCGTGAGGATCACATCGTATGCGATCGGGAGCGACTAGTCGCACTAATCGCTCGAGGCAGCGGAAATTAAAAAGTTTCATGCGATGAAACCACATGATCCAAGAACAATTCTCGGATAATTTCATCTAAACCACAAACAAGTAATAGGATTACCTCTTGAAGCATGGTTGCGATCGAGTCTCTAAACGAAGAGACCTCCTATCTCAAGTCCGATCCGATGGAGGAGATACTTGCAAGCACGTGGATGAGATGCGTGCTTCTTGCAATCCATGTTGATGATCCAAGCGGTGGATCTCCTGGTCTCGATACAAAAGATCCGACATCTTCTTCATGAGTGAGGCGTACCGAAGGAGACAGAGATCCACGAGCAAACGATCGGGCAGCATAAGGACGACGCTGCGGTGATGGAGATTCTCTCTAGGGCATCCATGGTGGACGGCCATATGTGAGAGAGAGAGAGAGAGAGAGTGGCCGTGTAGAGAGAAAGAGAGAGAGAGAGAGAGAGAGAGAGAGATAGAGAGAGACTTATGTTCTCATTAGCATATGAAGAGCAAGGGGTGCCCTTCTATTTATAATATTTTGGGATCCATGGATCTCAATCTATGGGCAACACAAATCCAATGGCTCTCATTGATTTGTGTTTCTTTTAATGGCTAAGATTGTATTAGTAAAAACCAACAATAATTAATTTAATTTAGATTAAATATGTATTGATAAATCAACATAATTTAATCCCAAATTAAATCAATCAAACATGGAGATTATGGAATGAAGTTTGCCTCCTTCCATAATATGGGATTTGGTGGCAATCTCATGTATTCTCATGAATCTCATGAGATTATATTAATCCATGGAAATCTCCAAGATTTACAACAACACTTGTTGTAATTTATTCAACAAAATTAATTCATAATTATTTTGTGAAAATTTCAATCATGCCATTGGAAAATTGTGAATCACATTCACAACCCAAAATAAAATGTGAATTACATTTTCAATTAATTGTCCAATGTGAATTCCATTCACATCAACATTTAATTAACAAATATAAATTACAAATAGATCTCTCTTATATATTATAAATCAAATTTATAATATATATAAATAATATGGATAGTGCTATCCACATTATTCAATATCCATGATAATTAAATCATATTTAATGATCTTGGATCTCTATTCTTATGTGCCTAAATAACATGAATCACATTCACATTATTTATATCTTTGATAATCAAATCACATTTAATTATCTTAGATAACTCTCCATGTAATATGAATCAAATTCATATTATTCATGATAATTAAATCACATTTAATTATCAATTTTCTCAATGCTCGGATGCATAAATCAACAATGAAATTTTCCATGAACTCTTTCAAGGATAATGCGCTTTCTCCGCAAATTCTTGGAGATAAGGACAGGGTGATTGTATTGTTCCACGTATAGTGACTTGGATATTGAGATCATATCTCAAATCCATATCTCGGGCCTCCCATAGATGCTTGATTAAATCAAAACCGCAAATATAATCTTCTCATTGCATCTGAATCATATTCAGATCAATGTCCAATATTTGGACTAAGATCAGATTACTTCTCTACTGAGAGGAGTCACTAAAATCCAGACCCGTTTCGTCACTCCGTAGGAATGGAAGCATCGTGGTTATACAACCGTTTATGATCACATCACCCTCATGTATTCCCAATACATGTACATCCTGCATACTGGAAGACCCAGAACAAACCTGAAGTATAAGAGCAATTTTATACTGTCTACTTCAGAGTTTTATAATCAAGTTTCTCGTTCGATCATTAGAAGTTGGTATCGATCATATACTTTCCAAAAGTATATATCATACCCATGTGTTCATCATATACTTTCCAAAAGCATATATCAAACCTACAAATTCAGTCAAGCTTCCAAAGTGAGATGACCGTGCACAGAATTTGATTCTTCCCAATATCTCATGAGTGAGCTCATGTCTTCCGGTTCAGTAATGAACCTGTATGATCCCTTTCAGAGATCATATTACTCATATGCCCTTGTATGCACACCAGCGCGTCGGTGTATAGACCTTTATTAGTTCATCAACCTATTGGTCTGTCAAATGTGCATACTCAAGAATATAGTAACACATCTGTCTCCGGTCAGAGGATGCGTGCCTATATCGTGACAGCATATGACATCGGACTTTGGTTATCTCGATCTCGTTAAGTCAACTCTTTGACCTAACTAATCTGACTCCTGTGAATCTCTATTCCCATGTAGAGGACCTGCATCAAGAGGTCGGTCAGATATCAACCTAAATGAGAAAGGATTGCCATCTCCTACTCAGGCTGGAGATCATCTCTCAACAATCATTTCACGGTGCTTGATGACTCATCAATCTAACCCTTTAGATGTTCATCCAAGTACCAGCCTCTATGATTCAATATTTGAATCAACAGTTGTATGATCATCAAGATGGCCATAGTACATACCCCTAATTGTACTAAGGGACCTATTATGCAAATTATATATTCTTCAATTCAGATCAGGGAATGATATTCACAATAACATTTATTGCATAATGGCTCGTCGTGGGCTCGCATGTCCAACAATTGTTTTGTAGGGATACCCTCATGGCTTTGCATATTTCTGATTGGTTTTGTAATTTAAATATTTAGTTATAAATTCGTGGGAAAATTGCACTTTGCCCCCAGACTTACTAATATTTACAAAAATGCCCTTGTTAGTAGTGTAGTTTCTTTATTGATTTTATTCATTTCATGCATCCATAAAATTCGAAAAAAAAACCCCCAAAAATAGATTTAAGTTTCTGTAGCATTTCACTTTAACGCTATATTTTTATTTTACATTTTTGAAACATTTTAATATTTTAAAAAACTTTCATTTTTGTCCTTGTTTGCTTTAGAAAATACATAAAAATTAGAAAAACTTTTTGAAAAATTCCAAAAAAGATATATTTTATATTTATCTAAGGATTTCACAACTTCAGACCAAAAACCACTAAAAAATATGAAAGAAAACTCAAAAAATAGAAAACTTTAAAAATCTCTATAAAAATATGTAAAAGTCAAAAAACTCTATTTTCTGTTTCTTTATTTTCTCTACTTTAATATCTTTATTTTAAAATTAATTGGGAGAATTTTGGATACTTTTTCATATTTTTAATCTCCAATTTAGTTTTAGCTATTTATTTTAAACCATGTTTGGATATTTTTGACTTGAAAAATCTATAAAAAATTAGCAAAAATTACTAGAAAATCACAAAAACAGTAAAAAATTATATAAAATCTACAAATATTTATTTCCTATATTTTTTATTATTTTTACCTTTATATATATATATTATCTCTCTCTTACCTATATTTTATGTACTCTAAATAACTTTATATATCTTATAAAAGAAAAGGAAAATATAAAAACTAAAAAATGTAAAAAGAAAATAAAAAAATAAAAAAAATAAAAAAATAAAAAAATCAAATATAAAATAATAAAATATAAAAAATAATGATATAAAACCTATAAAAAAGAGCTCAAATATAGACAAATACATCACATTCATTTTTGAGCATTTCTTCCCCGATCTACCTGCTTGTTCCCTGTATTCGACACTCTACACATACTTGAACTTATACACATCTTTGTTGTTGAGTTATAATAAATTTTAACTCTGCATCTGCTTTTCATTGTTTGATCATCTATTGCGGGTTAATTGTTGATTATCCTGGGTTTCGCGGGCGGTCACCGTAGCAACATTGTGATCCCACCTTGTGTGGATTACTTTAGACCCTCGCAAAACTTGAGTTATCAAATGGCACTGTTGGCGGGGAGCAACAATGCTTAGATCGACTTTTTGATTGATTGTGATATTTGTCTATATTTTTGCCATGTTCATATTCCTCATTTATCTGATATTTATTGTTAATTGTCTAATCCCCCTCTCTTGGTTGACTTTTTTTGTGAGGAACACAGTCAAAGGAGGTGCTCTCTTCTAGGAGTGGACATAGCACTAACACAATCTTGGAGAGGATTTTGAAGACAACTTTCTTGTATTTATTTATTGCATTTATTGTGTAATTTGAAGTGCGAGAGAGAGATCAATAATTTGTAATATTCAGGACTCTACTGCACTCTACACTTCACAAGGTCCAGTGCCCGAGGGATTGTTCCCTTGGGGGCCTCATCGATTTTGCCGAAGTTTTCGTTGTCTTTTTTGTTTTGTTCCTCGGTTTTGATTTTCTTTCTTTTGTGTGATTTAGCCTTAGTTTTAGGAGCTGCTTGACGATAGTATTAGGTCCAAACACCTAATTATATTTACCTGCACCTATAGTCTCGTTTGCACTTAGTCAAATTTTGAAACATTGTTCTCCATGCTAATAGTAGTTTCTCATCCTAGGGCGATTTCATTGGCTTGCATCTGCATATAGTTTATGTTTCAATTCCGCTGAGCATCCAGGCATGTAGAGTTCCGGAGGCAAGGTGAGCATTTATGATTTAGCATTCATCATCGTTTGCCGCTTGCATTGCTTTTCCGACTCTACCTCTGATTTTGCCAACCTAGGTGCTAAGTAAAATTGACTCCTCGTAAGGCTCGGGCATTCTTATTAAAAATCCAAAAAAGTGATAAAAAATAAAATTGGGACTACTAACATTACTTGACCCTAAAAAAGACCAAAAAGAAAAAAAATCTTATCTTGGGGCGAGTAATCCCCTCATTGTCTTCGCTTTTACTTGCTTGTGTACATACTAAGGATTAGTGCGAAAATCCTATTCAGCCCCTAAGTGTTTGCGCAACAGTTTGACTTCTCACCTAACTCTAAAACAGATAAGATAAAAAGACCGTGTTTCATGGTCTCTATCGAGTTGAGTAGGTGAATTGAGGGTTTGTTTTGTGTGAGTTTGTTTGTGTTTGCTTGTGTGCATTCTAGATCGCTTCTGTGCAATTGCACCTTCTTCTCATTTCTCTTTACTTGACTATCATTCTCTCCCGATCATTTTCTCTTGTTTTGAATGGCTGACTAGAGCGTATTTTATCCAGACTTTCCGGATCCCTCATTCACTCCAGCCGGTCCACCTCACTTTTTTCAAGAGGACTTTTCTCCCGACTTTTGTACATATTCTACTCAGTCGTAGATTCAGACCTCGGATGTTAACCAACTTCCACCTTCACATTTCCCTTCACATCCACCCGAGACTGATCTGTTGGAGTCACCGTTCATGATTTCATGATTGAGACCTTGAACCAAATGATAGAGCAAATGAATTCGAGGATTGATGATCTTACTAGTTTAAATAAGAACCATAATGCAGCTCCACTATTTGAGGATATGGATTCATTCGAAGATTTCCATGAGAGATTGCAATCGCCCAAAATACAAAAAATTAGAAAAATTTAAAAATAAAAAAAAATCCGGAGACCTTTGGTTGATTCAGACAGTGAGGAGAGTGCTCATCTGCCAGACCCTTCACCCACACCTGCACTCACATTTTGTCCCATCTTTGACCCCGAGGATGCCGTAGTACAGACTACTCTTGGAATTCCTCATGTATATGATGATTCTGATCTCCTCCCTTGTATGTAGGAGACCCAAAAATTCAAAAAAGTGCTAACCGAACCAGAAGTGGTGGCCGCTATTCATGAGATCATTGATGCCACAATTATCTGATCCTCATAATAAGAAGAGAAAGCGGAGGAGCATATCTGAGCGTCATATCTTGACCATGGCCACTGCCCATGCCATCACACATCATCCCATTCCTAGGAAGAAGAACACAACTACCCCTTTCATTAGCTGCACCATCTCTGACTTCACCTGTGATCACACTCTCCTCGACGACAGTGCTTCAATTAGCATCATACCCTTCTCATTGGTACAGTCTCTTCATTTAGGGCCTCTATAGAAAACCAGGATAATCGTTCAATTTGATGATGGATCTATCAAGAGGCCAAAGGGTATCCTTAAAAACATCATCATTTCGATTCAGGGAATGAGCTATACTTTTGACTTTGTCGTTTTGCCCATGGATAATTCCACTAGGGAGCACTCTCCAATCATCTTGGGACGACCATTCCTCACCTCTATGAGGGTCATTATTGACTATGGATCAAAAGAGATTCGCTTCCGTCCTATTAACGAGAAGAAGTGATCTTAGCTGACCACGAGGACCATGACCTTGATGAGACGATCAGAGATTTTTGTTGTATGCTGGACTCCACAAAGACCCAAGAATTCCTCCCTGTAGAGGAAGACTCGGAAAGCATGGATCTCGGAGTTTCTTCTTCTGGGACTTGGCGATGTGTTGATGACGTCTGCGGGATTTACACGATTGATGCCAAGCGGAGGGAAGATTTAGAGATTAGACAGGATGGACATGACTCGATTACTTTCAGTAATGAGTCTGTTCCTATTCACTTAGATTCAGATAAGACTGAAAAGGACGAATATGATCTTGTTGCTTTTATTCAGGAATTCGGACCTTTGATGAGAAAGATGATCTGGATGAGACGCTTGAGGACGAACAAGATTCGACTACTTCCATTGATGAGTTCGCTACTTTTGGTTTTGACCTTGATGAGACCTCGCAGAACGACCTTGACTTTGACTACACTTCTTCCGATGATGATGAGTCGTCCCTTTTCACTTTGACATCAGCGAGACACCCAAGGCTGGACCTAGTTGTACTTCTTCCACTCATCCGTCTGTGCCTTCACACTCTCGGACCGATGAGGACCTACATCGTATCGACCCTGATCAGTTTGTATCATCTGAGGACCCCGATGTCGACCTGCACCATACCAGATCTATTCCTCAACGGTCCTACAAGAAGTTTCGCTTTCAACCTTCTTGACTCTCTATACATCCATGTCTGTTATATATTTTCTCTTATCCATCTCCCGTTTGCTCGTTCACCAATTCTCGTGTTTGCAATACTTAGGACGTACTTTTTCCTAAGTATAGGGGGTGGACGAGCCGAGTGTTCATTCTTGGTTCCATTTCATCACTCTTGTTCTTGCCTATACTTGGGGCTTCTTTTATCCTATGTATAGAGGGAGTGGTGCGTAGATCGTCTTCTATCTTTTCCATCTTCTGATCTCTTTTATTCTTTTATTCTTTTATTCTTTTCCTTTTCTATCTTCTTTTTCTACTGAAAAGGTGTCGCCCCATTTTGTCAGTCATCTAAACTTAGGACGTATTTTGTCCAAAGTATAGGGGGGTTGCACCCCGATATCTTTCATTCTTTGATCCTCTCTATTGTCTCCTCTTCTTGTCTATACTTGGGGATATCTTACCCTATGTATAGGGAGAGACGGTCTGAGTATGATCTGTTCATTCCCGCCTTTGACCCTCCCTGCTTTATGTACAGTCTTCTAAACCTAGGATTATTTGATCCTAAGTATAGGGGGGCGGTCAACTTCCCATTGGTTCATTTCTTCGTTCATTTATTCTTTAGACTTTTCTATACACAGTACGAGTTATGCCTTCTCTTTTTCTCTCTGATCTATGTGTACATAGCTCAAGCTAAGTATAGGGGGTCGTAAAAACCTAGTATATACTTTAGCCATAACTCGTACTTTCGTATTTTTATAAATATGGCTAAAAATACTTTAAAATTCATTAAAAACACTTAATAAAAAGATGTCAGGTTAAAGTGTTTTTTGCAAAATGTTTGAAAAAAAGTTGAAAATCTTTTGTAAAATCTTTTAAAAAATATTTTGGAAAACATTTTGTTCAATATTTTCAACCTTTGTAAAATTGTTTTGCTTTGAAAATTTTTGCGTGTGAAATAAAAATGTTTGAAAAACTATTTGCGAATGGTTTGAAAATGGTTGTAAAAATATTTTGAAAAATCTATACATATATATATATATATATATTATTTAAAAAAACTTTTCAAAATGATTTTCAAATGCGTGTACATGTTTGTAAAAATAATTTGTAAAAAGTTATTTTGGACTATAGTTTTCAAAATGGATTGAAAAAACTTTTTCAAATAAGTTTGAGGAATATATACATCACACCAAAATTCTTTATTAATTATATATACCTATAAAATTGACCACTTGCCCTTTGTAAATTCTTAAAATGTACTTCTTGTAAAAATAAGATGCATCCCTATGTAAATATTTGTACCTTATTTTTATCCAAAATCTTTTGGTTTCAAAAATTCCAAAACATTTGCAAAACTAAAAATCACAAAAACATTTGCAAAATCAAAATTCTAAAAAAGTACATATGCATTATATTTAAAAAAATCCATAAAAAGTTCAAAATCTTTGAAAATTTCATCACAAAAATATTTTCTGCATTTTGCATGGCATTAGCATTTTTCCTATTGAGTTTGATAATTGAACAAGTCTAAGTAAAATCCGAAGATTGGAGCTTGGTTGGACCTTAAATCTACCTAATTAACAGGAACCTTGTAGGAGCTGGATATGAGGTACTTCAGGTCTAGTTGACTTAATTCTTTGAGGATTATGAGACTTTGTTCAATGGATTCTTGACTGTCTAAGTAGAGTATTCCGGAGCACATGCACGACTCTTGTTGATAATGACCTAACTTGGACACATGCACCTTTCACTTGGCTCAACTCAGTTGGAGTGGTGAGGGGATTGGATTTTTCGATATGAGACGTGCACAAGTGGATACATTTGTCCTCCTCTAGGGAGGGAAGTGCACCCCAACTTGTCAAGTGATGATGAATTTTGAAGACAAGAGAGTATGGGTTGTAATAAAGCTCTAAAAAAGGGATAGTCTACTGGCTCTAAAGGAACAACTCCCTATGTACATGTTGTTGTATATAGTATTTCAAAAAAAACTTCAAAGAAGTGGACATGCTTGTATAAAAATAAAATGCCTACCGGAGTGTACGTATTTGTATAGTCAATAACCAAGCTTGAGCTTCAAAGTCAAATCATGTGAGCCTGCAGCTGGATGACTTGACTACACTGGTCTTGCATCCTAAGATGGGTAGCTACACTGGTTACCTTCCATTCTTCTCTTCACCCCCTCCTCTTGAGCTAGTTGCCACTTGAACTCAGAAGGGAATACCCCGCTCCTCGAGGAATGAGTTATTGGTTGGGGAATCAATAGGTTGTCATTCTGGAGAAGTCAGTCTTTCTATCATTTCAATTAGGGAGAGCCACCATCACTTACATTGTACGAGTCAGATTCATAGTCATAAGGATTTACGTATGAATTGAAGTATTCTGACCTGGCTATTGAGGAGACTTGAGCAAAGTTTTGGGATTCTCGAAGGCTGTTGGATTTCAAATCCGATTCCTATTAAGGTTCCGCCCGCACTTAAATTTCAGAGGTCCGACTTAAGCTCCAAACTTTGATTTTGTGAAGACAAGTTTGATAAATAAATTTAATCCAATTTCTTTCTTTTTCTTTTCTTTGTTTTTCTTCTTCTACACTTATTGCATAACGTATTTGCTAGGGACTAGCAAAGGAAAGTATAGGGGGATGACGAATCTCCGTTTCATCATCTTTATTCTATCATTTTGGCCTTAAAAACCCTAGTAAATGTGTGCAAATAGTCTTAAATCATGCATTTTATCATTCATGCATTTGTATGTAAATATTGTGTAAAATATGATTTTTAAAGTCAAAATTATAGAATAAAGAAAAGAAAGAAAAAGAATAAAATATTGTAAATATTTTATGACCCTAAATGTCGAGACCTAAGCATCTCGATGACTAGGTCGACAAGGAATAAAGTAGGGGGAGATAAGGGCCAAAATCCAATAAAATTCCTATTTATTTTATTCTTTTATCCTTCATTTTTGGGACCTATTTTTAGTTCCACTTTTTATACTTCAAATAAAGAAACTTTAAACATAAAAGTTATAGATAATTAAATATAGAAAAATACAAAATTAATTTCATACAAAAAAAATATACAAGTAAAAAGATATGATGTAAATAAGATTCCAAAATCCCAACTTCACAGACCCATATCTCTCAAATGAAAACTCAAAATATATCAAAACCTTTAATTGTATATAAACTTTAATAAGCTATTTAATGAATATGGTTTCATATTTTTTGGAGTTACGATTTGAAAGTTAGGTTTTGGACCCCTATTGTCTACTTGTACCGATTAAAATATTCATTTTATTTATTATTCATTATTTTTGTAATTTTATATTTTTATAATTTTGTAAATATTATTTATAATATTTATGTATATTAAAATTGGAATTAAAACATTAAGAAAAAATTAAAATAAAATACTTGTATAAAATACATAGGTATAATACCTATAAGTATAACTATATAGATAAATACAATTATTTTTTTAATTGTATAAAATACATCAGAAAAATAAAATAAAAATATATTTAAGTTTATAAAATAAGTTATAAATATATAAAGTCATAAACATAATTTATAAAATTAAAATACAAAATAAAAATAAAAGATTAAAATATTTATATGAATATACCTATATATAACCCTTAAAAGGTAATTTGTAATTACAAACCTAAAAAAAAATTCATAATAAAATACTTCATAAAATAATAAATATTCTTCATTTTATAACCTAAAATTAATAAATTAATTTATTATTTTTAAATGAATTTACAATTCTTTTTGCCAAGGATTTTTCTAGTTGGTCCACGTGGACCAACCGGATTGGTCCGTTGGTTGGCCTTGGTCAACTCTCTGACCGAGGTTTGTCTCTTGTCAGAACGTGGTTTTGTCCCGACTTCGCGGATTTTTTGACGCCACACCTTTCATGATTTGGATTCGATCCCTTCATGACTTTTTATCCACTTCAATCGAGGATTCACGCCCTTGTGATTTTTTGGGGATCGGGTGGCTGAATCGTTGCCTTTGCTTCATTCTTCTCGTTGTTTACGTCACTTGTCAAAACCCCCATATTCCGCCATTCGAGATTTGAACCCTCTTTGACTTGTTCTAGCCCCCCTTCTTCGAGCTCTTGTATAGAGCGTGGTGACAGCATGCTCCCCGCTCCTCGGAGGCATGGTTAGGCGGCCGAAGAGCGGCTCCACCTCCATCTCTGGCCATTGGCCGTGAGGTACTATCTCGAGCATTTCATGCCATTGAGGTCCGCTTTCTCTTTATTTTTCATGCATTTTTAGCTTCACCTTAGTCTTAGGAATCGATTACTATCTTATGTTTCACCTTGTATTCAATCGAACACCTTCGCCACCACCTCACCGGAGCTTGCTCCGGCGAGTTCGATTCTCACACCCCACGCTTCCATCACACAGTTGCGGGGTTGAGGCATTTTACCCTCGACCCCATAACCATTTCCTTGCAGGTACACGCATCCCAGAAGCGCTTGGGGCTCATTTTGGATCGTCGTCGTGGTTCCTGGAGCCGTCAGCTCCGCCAACCTCGCGCGCATACTCCAGTCGACACCCGAGCGTTTTGGAGCCACCAGTACCTAGTGCAAAGCTGCAGGAGTCGACTCGTCCCATTTTGGCCCGTCCAAAGCCACGGAGAAGGAGGAGCAAGGCCGGGGAAGTTTGCCATCGAGGACCTTCTTCCTCGTTCGTCATCGTCGTCTCTCAACCATCAGATCAAGGGCCTCTGCCTAGGCTCCCAGCTGTCGTTCGATCCTAGCCAACCACAACCGTCCGACCTCCTTGGCCGCTCTAATCTTGTACGTTCGATCGCAAACTGTCATCGGCTCATGGTAGAGCGACGCGTGGTAAGTGAAACGCCCCGCACCGTCCGATCCGCATAGAGATGTGGGTATTTTGTATTCTAGCCCTTGCTAATTTTTGTTTTTAAATATTAGAACCCAGTCTTACAATTGTCATTCACATAGTTTTGTAATATTTGCATTTAGCCCCCTAATCTTTCCATTATTATAGTTCGGTCCTCGGCCATGTTACCTCACGTGACTCTTCACGTGAGGGGATATTTTGCGCCTGGACCCCTAGGCTTCTACGTATTTCTAATTAGTCCTAGAACTATTTTATTGCAGTTATAATTTTTTGGACATTTCGCAAGTAAGCCCCTGGGTTTTGGAAAATTAAAACGGGTCCTTGCTAGGGGCGTACGTGTTTATACACATGATTGTGGTTGTTTTGCAGGGATGCCATCATGGCTTTGCATATTTCTGATTGGTCCTGTACTTTAAATATAATTTTGAGGGAAAATTGCACTTTACGCCCAGACTTATTGATATTGCCAGTAGTGTAGTTTCTCTTTGTTGATTTTATTTATTTCATGCCTCTATAAAATTTGAAAAAAATTCCAAAAATAGATTTAAGTTCCTGGAGCATTGTCTTTAATGATATATTTTTATTTCACATTTTTGAACCATTTTAATATTTATAAAAAATAAAAAACTTGCATTTTTTGTCCCTGTTTGCATTAGAAAATACATAAAAATTAGAAAACCTTTTCAAAAATTGAAAAAAATATATTTTAAATTTATTTAAGTATTTTACAACTTCAGACCAAAAACCACTAAAAATATAAAAGAAAACTCAAAAATAGAAAAACTCTAAAAATCTCTATAAAAATATATAAAACCCAGAAAAAATCTGAAAATTCAATTTTCCATTTCTTAATTTTCTCTACTTTAACAACTTTATTTTAAAATTAATTTGGAGAATTTTTGACATTTTTCATATTTTTACTCTCCAATTTTGTTTCAGTTATTTATTTTAAACCTATTATGGGTATGTTTGACTTTAAAAAATCTATAAAATTTGCAAAAATTATTAAAAAATAACAAAACCGTAAAAAAATATATAAACCCAAAAATATTTATTTCCTATATTTTTTATTATTTTTATCTATATATATTATCTCTCTTTCCTATATTGTATATATATTCAATATAACTTTATATATCTTTTAAAAGAAAAAGAAAATATAAAAAATATAAAAAGAAAATACAAAAATCAGAAAAAAAATCAAAATATAAAAATATCAAATAAAAAATAATAAAATTAAAAAATTAAAAAAATAAAACCCACAAAAAAGAGCACATATATAGACAAATACATCACATTCATTTTTGAGCATTTATGCCCCGATCTACCTGCTTGTTCCCTGTGTTCAACACTCTACACATACTTACACTTACACATATCTTTATTGTAGAGTTATAATAAATTTTAACTCTGCATCGCCTTTTCATTGTTTAATAATCTGTTGTGGGTTAATTGTTGATTGACCCCGGTTTCGTAGGCGGTTGCCTCAACGACATTGTGATCATGCCTTGTGTGGATTACTTTAGACCCTCGCAAAACTCAAGTTATCAGAAGGGTTGTAAGTCTTCTAACTGAGCATTCATCATTTAGGCACTAAGGTGAGATTTCCTTCTTAGTTTCTCCTTGCATTGCTTTTCCGTTATCTCCCTCTGTTTTTGGAGCAAATAGGAACCAAAGAAAATAAAAAAAAAACGTCAGGTGTTTGTATTGAATCTACTCAAAGTAAGTGATAACACCAAAAAAATTAAAAAGGGGACTGCTAAAAATACTTGACCTAAATAAAATTGATTAATTGAACTTATTGCCTTGGGTGAGAAAAGCCCTCAATTGTTTTCAAGTTGCATAGGAAGGTTTTCCTTCCCAGTGAGAGAGCGGCTTCGTAAGGATTAGAGCCTAAATTCTAGTCTGTGGTTGCCTTGTGTATCGTCTGGATTTCCGGAGTATTAGCGCTTCTATCATACGTAGACAAGTAGGGCTTGGTCAACAATGATGTTCTCTATTGTGTAGAGCATCGACCTTAAGTATTGAGCTTAGGCCACGACATCACATGTGTGTTTGTCTCATCGTCTTGCGCTCGAGTAGGTTCTCTCACGCTCATGGGTGATTCTGTTGCGAGTGAGATCCGAAGTAGTGGTTTCGCCTATTGGCTTCCTCCCTCTATTTCTTAGGCTGAGTAGGGATCCAGGAAGGGTTACAAGGAACTTAAAAAGTGCAGACTGCATGTTACAAAGGAGGAAGACAAGTACGAGGTACTTTTCTAAGTGTACTCTCTCTCCTATAGGCGTAGTGCTCTAAGGACTCGTTAAAAATAAATTACCTGAAATCAAATCTAAAACCGACAATGATAATTATCGAATCTTCACAGCTTCACGGGTTGAGCTGGTGAATCCATTGTTTTGAGGTTTGACTGATTAGTATTATTAAGGTCAAGATCAAAAATACCGCGTACTTGTGCAATTTTGCTCTCCTTCCTAAATTAACCCTTGCTCATTGTGAGCCGTCTACTATTTTACACTCCTTTTATTCATTGTTTGCCTCTGTACATCCATCATCTATCTATTTTGACTCTTTCAAGATGTCGTCACACGGATGGGTTAGTCGGGACCCCGTTGACGCCCACTGATTTCTTGTCGCCAACATCTTCAATAAGACGGGGTGATCTCCAAGAAGTTAGTTCGGATCTTGCAAACTTTTCCTTGGACTCCCCAATTCTCTCTTCCATTAATACTTGCCTTTCTCCAATAAATCCGCTGTTCGGGATGGACTCGCAGCCCGAACTTGCTCTTCCTATCCAAATAAATCGTGATTACTCTTGTCCCAAAATTAACTCCTTATGGAAGGAGATTGATTTCAGTCAATATCCTATGCTCCGTCCACAACAATATGTAATTGACCTTAATTCCAGATTCATCTCAACAGTTGATGTTCAGAAAGAGACTGGTCAAGGTTTACTCCGTCATGCATATTCTCAATTCGATAACGAGCTAGACGTTCAAGCCGATTCAGAGATGGCTCCTACAGGAAGAGGAAAGGGTCCGCAGCCCCAACCAGTCGAGCTGGAAGATCAGGGTGATGGGTAGTATACCACACAGAATGAGGTCGACACTCAGTTGCTTGCTTCTATCTAGGCCATCCAACAGCAACTGACCAATCACGCCTTTGCCCAGACAACATTTGAAGACATGATGAATGACTTGAGGAGGAGGGCCGATGAGAGGAATGGTAGAAGGGAGGATGAACCGGAACCAGAGGATGAACAAAATCAGGGAGGTGATGGAGATGAATGGTATGTGGGTGGACCCCGTTTTGAGAGATATGAGGCAGGACCAGCGTTTCCAAAGCTGACGCTGAAGGAAATATACAATCCTGGGGCAAGATGCGTTACCGAGTGGATTCATATTCCACCAATCCATGACCATTTTGAGCTAAAATCGCAGTTCCTGTCTTTGCTTCTCATCTTTCACGGGAATACGACCGAGGAACCCTACATCCACCTCAAGAAATTTGGCCGCATGTATGCCACTACGCATTACCCAATATCCCACCGGGGATGATCAAGATGACTACTTTTCCTTTCAGCCTTCAAGATAAGGCCCAATACGGGGTCGATCATCTGGGAAAAGTAGTGATGACTTGGGAGGCATTGAAGTCAGAATCAGATGTGCCCACATCTCTAGATTTTGCCAGCAACCCCACAAAACTATACACGAAGCGTGGGAGAGATTCAAGGAGTTGCATGAAAAGTGTCCCTGCCACGAGATTCCCATGACTAGTCTTGTGCAACACTTCTCCAATTGGTTGACACTGGAAAGATAGAGGCTCGTCGATGCCGCTTGTGGAGGATCGTATTTTAACAAGGATGAGCACGTAGTGTGGAACATTTTTGAGGAGATAGCCAAGGGACGGGCCGCTCAGTCCTCATCATGTGCCTACATGAAGATGCCTGCTACCATCAGCAAGCCAGTCAATATGGCTACCCATACCGAAGACAAGGATGAGATCTCCAACCTCAACATTATCGGGAGCCATTTTTCTAAGGTAGACATCATTGAGAAGAGGTCATAGGACCTCTAAAAAATGTCAGTTATCGAGAAGAGAACCCAAGGTTTGGAGAAGCTCAATTTAATCTCTCAAAAATTGGACCATCTAGTCCGTGCTTTGAATGCCAACACTTGCAACTCTGTGTATGCAACTACAGAGAGCCCTACTGAGCAGAAGGAGAGACCACAGATACAATCTCCTCAATCGAGTCTTTCACAGCCTCAACTAGTCCAGCACGTGTACTACGTGCAGGTCCCGGAGCAGCCCCCACAGTCATAGAACCAGATGGTTGTCTATCAACCAAAGCTGCATCCAGCCTATTCGGAGCAGTTTGCTCCACCCCTACCCCTGATTAAAGAGATTAATGGTGTGTGGGAGCATGAACAGCAGCTGACTCATCCTCAGGGACAACTCCAGGGTCAGAATATGGCCAACCGACCACACCAGCAGCAGCAGCAGGGAGGGAGAAATTTCCATCCCTACCAATCCCAGAACCAACAGCCTCCACAATACAGGAACACATGGAAGCAGGGATATCAATAGCAACCCGGCTACCATCATCACGATTTCTCTCCCCAGCAGTCGGTCGCCTCATACCAAAATTTTCATCCCTCCCATCAATATTCACAATACTCCTTTTGTCCTCTTCTTCACCAATTTTCATAGGGTTACCAACCACATCCTCCGTCTCATTAACAAAACTAGAGGCTCCAAGTGGGCGGCTCTATTGGCATTGCACCGGTGAACCCGACCCTCGCATGCCTGAAGAAGCTCGTCAAGAATATGTTTGAGATGACCCAGAAGATAGATGACCTGACAACTGCCAAAACCATCATACCAGTGCAGGTCGAGTCTAATCCTAATAATTTCTGACCCAAGGAGCAGGTAGTTTGTAGTGATCTGCCTGGTTCAGGTAGAAATGGTTTGCTTATATCTAACGTTGTTACTCTCAGGAGCGGTAGAGCACGGCATCCATCGGTTGCCGTGAAGGGAAAACACATTGTATCTTACGGGGAGTCGCCAGTCCTGCCAGCACGAGGGTTGAGCAACATTTTTGAAGGAACACCATCTGCAGAAAAATCCCAATAAAATGAAGAAAACACAAAAATACAAAAAGACAACAACATCCTCGGTGAAGACCTTCTAACATTGGAGACGTCTGCAGAACCAACACCTACAACGAGTCCAAAACCAACACCAGAAGCCGAGCCTGTAGTTTTTGGTCCACATATTGTAGACGATTCTATACCTTTTTGCCATCTGACTGTAAACAATGATATGGACACAATTTTGAATGATACTATTTCAGATTATGTAAATATTCCCTTTATAGAAGCAATGAAATGCACAAAAAATAAAAAATTTGAAAAATGCTTTGTCTGATCCTGCCATTGTGGTATCCAGAATTTGATCTTGAATACGCCTTTGATGAAAGTTCTTGAGTATGTGCTAGCTATGAAGAAAGGACTGAAAGATGCATGTACAAATAGGTGTAGGTCTCATCCGTAGAATTCCGGAAGCAAAGGTGGCAAATCTGAAAAGCATATTCTTACAATGGCTACAATCAGTTCCATCAACAACCTCCTAGACAATAATTCATATAAGGGAGCACCGCTCATTTGTTGTCAGATGTTCAACCAGGTATTCGAACGTACTTTGCTCGACAACAGGTCTTCTATCAATTTGATGCCAGCCTCATTGCTTACAGAATTCGGGCTAGGACTATTCTAACCTACAAAGATGATTATGCAATTTGCAGACAAATCTGTCAAGCGGCCTAGGGGCATGTTGGAGGATATAATCGTCACGGTTCAGGGAATGCGATTCCCAACCGATTTTATCATATTGGATATGGATGTCTCCATACCTTTGCTCCTCATCTGAATCATACTTGGACGGCTGTTCCTGCGAACATCCAATGCAGTAATGAATTATGGTACTAGAGAGATCACCTTTGGCTACAGTGACAAAAAATTAAGATAGAGACCGTGTCTGATGCAAGACCCACAGAAAGGACTTCTGCAACATGTGCTAGGGTGATCGATCATTCTGAAGACTGTGACTTTTTGGAAGAAATTCAAGATACCAACCTATTTATGGATGATAATGAGATCCATGAATTCCTCTGGCCCTAGGGAGAAATGGAGAATGCAGTTGAATTTTCTCTTGTTGATCATGATGAGGTTCTTCCTAATTTACTTGATGAGGTTCAGATGGAGATGGCATGCCTTCAAGATCAAGAGAAGATCATTGAAGATTTATGCAATGAAGAAGACATCATTTAAGAGTTCTGTAAAGTTTTGAATGAAGAGGCAAAACAGAGCATGGTGGATACCGAACAGACGAAAGAACCGCAACCTTCTATGATAGCTGAAGTCACCATTGAAGCAGTGTTGAAGAGAATTTTTTGTGGGTCTAAAATACGTCTCACACAAGGCGGAGACGCAGTCGCTGTGGCGACCCACAAGAAACCCTACTTCATACAACAATTAGCCCACAACAGATAATCAAGCAATAAAAAGAACATGTAGAGTTAAAATTTATTATAACTCTTCGACAAGGATTTGTATAGGTGCAAGTATGTAGAGGTCAAACATAGGGAGAAAATGGTTAGATTGGGCAAATAAATGCGCAAATATTGATTGTGAAGTTATTTGTCGATGATTTTTAATGTGGGTTTTTAATTTTTTATTTGATTTGATTTGATTTTTTAATTTTTTATATTTTTGTATTTTGCTTTTTAATTTTCTGATTTAATATTTTCTTTTTATATTTTTATATTTTTTAATTCTTTTCCTTTTAAAATATATAATACACTATATATAGGATATTTATATACACTATAAACTAGGGTTGATATAAAAATTCACAAAAATGTTCAAAAATATGAAAATAAAACATTTTTGGGGTTTTAATAAATTTTTACTAGATTTTTTGGAATTTTTACCAATTTTTTATATATTTTTAAAGTCAAAATACCCAAAATTATGGTTAACAAATACTTGAAATTAAAATAGAGATAAAAAATACCAAATAGAATCAAAATTTCTCCAAATTATATCTAAAATAAGGATAATAATCTAAAGAAAATTCAGAGATCGAAAATATATTTTTAGGATTATTCTAGGATAATTTATATTTTTATGAAGGTTTTAGGGGTTTTTTAATTTTTTTGAGTTTTCTGTTTGGTATGAAGGTCAAAGATATATAAATAAACAAAATATATATTTTGGTAAATTTTCAAAATATTTTTATAATTTTTATGATTTTTCTAGTGCAAATAGGGATAAAAAACGTGTTTTTTTATTTTTAATTAAAAATAAAATGCTTCAAATTGCAAAATAAAAAAGTGGCATGAATGTGTGTGCAATCAGGAAGCTCCAACTATTTTTTGGGATTTTTAGACTTTAAACTATTTAAAATAATTAGAGACAACAAAGAGAAACTAAACTACTAGCAAGGGTATAAATGTAAATAATAGAAGTTCTAGGGGCGAAAGTGAAATTTAACCAAACAGTTACAACTAAATATTTAAATTTCTAAATCAATTACAAAATTCGAGACCCGCGAGGAACTCTATGCAAAAATGCCAAACACACGTGTAGACACACGTGAGCCACGTTGGTGGGGGACAAAATGTAATTACAGAAACTTCAGGGGCTCTTTTGCAAATTTTACAAAAACATATACATAATAAAAGTGTTTATGGACTAAATCAAAATATGTAAATCTCCAAGGGTCCCATCGCAAAGTCACCACCTCACGTGATGCATCACTTGAGGTGACGTGGCATGGACTAGAAAGTAAATGCGATAAAGTTTAGGGGGCAGGATGCAAATATTACAAAATAAATACAATTGTAGACAAAAGTTTATGCACTAAATAGTAAATACATAAACTATGGGGTGAGCTACGCAAAATACCCATGCCAGGCACGATCCAACGGTACGGGTTGTCCCACTTATAGACATGTCAAGCTAAGATCGCGCGATACCGGTTCGCGTGCGGATGGCAAGGATTAGATCGGCTAGGGTGATCCAACGGTGAAGGCGACATGCGATGAGACGGGTGCTGAAGACCTAGGCAGCTTGCTTGATCTGACGACGGAGAGGCGATAGGGAGGAACAGAGAAGAAGGCCGGCGACGACGATCTTTCCCCCCTGAGCTCTCTCCTCCAACACTCCGTGAAGTTTGAAAGTCGTCGTGAGAGTTCCTATAGGTGTCTTATATCATTTGGAAGCCTCGAAACGGTCAGAGAAGCGTTGTAGCACGTCTTCGAGGGTGGCGGAGCTGAGGACCTCCAAGTACCTCCAACGGGGGGTAAATGACTCCAGGTGCACATGATTGCTCTAGTACTTGCAAGAAGCGGTTAAGAGAGTCGAGGGCAAAATGCCTCGACCCTCTGACGAATCTGTGATTCATCACTCTAAAAGTTGAAAATAGAGTTTTTTTCCCGAGTAATTCGATGCATATTTCTACTTATATTGCATAATTAGCATCCATGCATGCATAAGTAATATCTGCATTTTAGCATTCATATTTACATTAAATAAGAAGCCCAATTCACTTGTAATTATTCACCTATTTATCTGTATTTTATAATCACTCCAAAGTCAATAAAACCAAGTCTATAATGTATATATTACTAACTAATAACACAAGGTAAAGGTCAAAAATTTCTAACTTGTAAAATTACCCAATAAAACCCCAAACCCAGTTGGAGGTCTACTTACTTTTAGATTAATACATATTTAGAGACCTTCAAAATGAGACCAATTTCATTTAAATCGGAGCTCGTATGCAAAACTTGGGTTTTAAGACCCATTGTACATTATATGTATGTATATTTGTATCCTTGTATTTTTTATTTTATTTGACCTCATCTCCGTTTTTGATCAACATGAAACTTGTCGATCTCATCAAGATCTACAACTTTCATGTTTCGAGTTTTTTCCAAATTCAGCCATCGTCTCTCTCTTATTCCACATATTTCTTTCAGCCATTCAGATCAGGCCACATTGCGCCCTCTGGTTACGCCATGCGGCCCGCCCATAATGCGCCACGCGCCCCTCTTTCTCCGTCATCTGATCCCTTCCCTTCTCTCCAGATCTGAGCCATCCACTCTCGCAACCAATCTCAACCCTCCGATCATCTCAGGATCGTATCTCCTCCGTCCGCTAGCGCCTAACCCTCAGCAAGCCACGTGTTGACTTGTGAAACGTCCGATCTTCTCCAAAAAACCTTCATCCCCAACGCACAGTTCCGCACCATCCTTAGACCTTCGGTCAGATCCTCCAGATCTCATCCCAACCGTCCTTCAGTGCCTTCATCTGCTTTTGCCACGTGTCGCAACCATACCCTTTCGATCACAACACTTCGATCTGTTCCAGGCCACTCCTTTGCGCCTCAATCAGGGTCGTTGGATCAAAAGATACAACGGCCTAGATCTCGTCTTCCACCTCCAGTCAACTTCCTCGCGCACATCGCCCACCTCATATCACCTTCACCCCCTTCCTACTTTCTCTGCCACTACAGCCACCATCTCCATCCTCGAGCACATCCACCTCGTAGCCCATGACTCCCTTATCCTCACAGCCACCATGATCACCATAAAGTCCGTCGTTGTCGTTCCACGACCCCCACGAAACCTTGCCTTCCATCACTGCCACCTCCACCTTCTTCCTATAAATACCCCGCCTCCGGCCATCTTCGACCCCATCCGCCATTGCAAGAGAGAACCCAAAGCTACCCTCTACCTATCAGTGACAGTGATTTGGGCTTAGAAGCGAGCGATGATGGGATTCTTCTCTGGCGAGATCCACGGCCAACTCAGTCGTGCCGCAGCTCCACCGACGAGATGCACGAGCTCGGGAAGCTACCACCCCTTGAGCGAAGACCAGGAAGCTCCTCCTCGAGCTTCTGACCCCAGGTAGACTCCTCCAATCTCCTCTGATTGTCTTCATCTTTTCATCTCATTTTTCTCGCAATTTCGCCGCCCTCTCCGCTCATCCGCACGCTCGCCTGACCCTCCCCTGAGCTTCACCTCGAAGATTCGATCTTTGCGTACTCTTTCGTTCGCCCCGACGACCCGTCACACTACACTCCGATCACAGCACCGCCGATCACGGCAGAACTCCACCTCCGACCATCACCAGTTCACCCCCTAGGCCTCACCGCACTCACACGCACTCCCACAAGCACAGGCTCCATTCTTTGGCCCCAGCTAACCCTGCAGGTATCCCTAGCTTCATTGGCCGGAACTTCATCGGAGCTCTGCTCGAGCTTCGTCGTCACCGACATTCTGACCTCTCTAGCCACTCCTAGGACCTCCGACGGCTACCTGGAACTTCCACGATCAGTCAGGGCTATACAGGAGCCACCGTCGAGCTACACCGAGCACGGGAGAAGGAGGCGGAGCAAGGAGCTCAATGTCGGAGCCCCGCCAAGTCCGCCGCAGGAGGCGTCGGACCGGAGAAGAAGAAGAACAGCCACCGTTGGATATCCTCGATCCGACGGCCCTCACCACGCCACATCGCCTTGAGCCCTTGGCCGTTAGATCACCCAGATCAAGCGGTCCTTGTTGCGCCACGTCGCAGCTGTCCAGCTCCAGTCTCCGTTGGATCTATCTCGATCCAACGGCCAACAGTCAGCCACGTCGACGTCATCAGCACCGTTAGATCATTGGGATCTGACGACTCCAGAGGCGCCACGCCAACAGCTCTAGCAGTCGTTGGATACACACTAATCCAATGGTCCCCATCGCGCCACGTATCCTCCTCCGAGCCTCTTCCTCGACCCTAGGCTCGGAGCACCCGAAGCAGACCCGAGGCTGATCTGAGCCTCCAAAGCCTCCCGATCCTCCTCCCGAGCCTTAATCATCGTCCGAGCCTAGCTCCATACGTGCTTCCCACGTGAGGGCTGGGTAATTTGCGTTGAGGCCCTCGAAGGTTTTGGAAATTGCAATTTAGTCCCTACCAGGCATATCACGTGAGGCACGCGTGACTTTGTGGGAAATTTGCATCCACCTCCCCTGTATTATTGGTAATTGCATTTAAGTCCCTATCAGCATGTTTTATTTTCAGAATTTTTATTTTATGTATTTGCAATTTGGTCCATGTCTTTGCACGCATATTTAGGTGTCCATTTAGCATCATTTTTAAATTCTAAAAATTGCATGTTGTAGCCCAACTTGTCCTTTATCTCATGTGACACGTGTTCTATTTTTGTGAGATCTCTGGAATTTAATATTATTAATTTGGTGATATTTGATGTATTTTGCCCACTGTGATTTTTTATTCGTATTAAACTCCTTGTTGCTCCAAAAATCATCATAAAATCACATTAGACTTAGGATAATTTACTCTACATTGTGCCCAAAAATCTTTGATTTGCATGCATCATGAGGCCTGAATAAATCAAATAGTGATTTTCTTAAATGATTTTTTAATTGGTCCAATTCATATAGAATTTTAGATTTATCAATTTTCCTGGATTCATCATACTTAGATCTATCTAGGATAATTTTTATATCTAGAAATAATGTGTTTTGGTATTTATTAAAATAATTTTGTATGCATTCATATTTTATTCACAGTAAATTAATCTAGAGTCGAAAAAATCCAAAAAATTGTAGACACTTAGGTTCATAACATTCCATCATCTGGCCAAGTTTCATAATTTTTGGACTTCATTTGGATATCTTTCTGATTTAACTTGTAAAATTATCCTGAAATTGCATTAGTTTTTCCTTTATTGCGTGAAAATTGCTAAAAAAAGATCAAAAATAATCCTCTAAAAATCTGACCTCTGAAATTACTTCAAATTCACCCAAGGAGACAGTTGCCTCCCCGAGTTCGACCTTGGGCTTGCCCAAGTAAAATAAATCTACCGCTTGCAATTAGTTGAACATTAATGTGGTATTTTTGACGTAGCCTTGATTACCCGACTGCAAAGAATCTAACCCTTAATTTGACCATTAATTTGATTGAATTAACAAGGGTAATTCGATGCTCGTCAAAATGATGCCGATGCCGGGGAGGCACGGCTTAGGTAAATTTTTAGGAAATTTTGAGTGTTTGATTTTCCATCCCCGGTAGTCTGATTCCCGACTTTCTTGTTAAACATTTCTCTGTCATTTATTTTTGAGTATTTTATGTCGTCCTTTATCTGACCTTAATTTATTTTTGTGCGAGGAACACGAGGAGTCGAAGGCGCTTCGAGGAGCTTGCATTTGAATATTTTGAGTGATTGTGAGGACTTGTAATTTTGTCATTTTTTATTATTTTTGCATCCTTTCCAGCGGTTCCCATTTGGGTTCTCGCACATGTAAAAATAGTTGAAACGTGTCCCCATGTGCTGTGTGGATTTCTTTTTAGATTAGGCTTGCACTTGCGGCTCTTAGAGCCACTTTAGGACTTGCTTGTGCTCGTAATATTCTAGGACCACACTTCACACATAAAAGATGAACTTAGTGCGCAGATCTAGTCAAATTTATTCTGTTCTTCACTCGCTAATAGAACGGCCTGTCTAGGAGTGGATTTTATCGTTTGCATTTGCATGTAGTGTAATGTTTTCAATTCTATTCTGCATCCTGCATAAAAGTGAAGGAATCACTGTAAGCCTTCTCAACTTTGGTTACCATCATTGATTTATCGTGCATCGGCTTTTCTCGACTCCTTTCTCCTGGTTTTGCAAAACTTAGGAAAAAAAGAAATTGGGACTGGACGATAGGCGTTCTTGTGGTCGGACTAACTCAGTGATAACCTAACTTAAAACTGGGACTGCTAAACAAAATTGACCACAAATTTTTTTTCAATAAAATCGGAGCTTGCGAGAAATTAACCCCGACCTTGTTTTCAGGATGACTGAGGGTACTAGAGTGTGTGAGCACCCTAGGGTAAAGCCACAAATCCCTGCCTTCCATATCGCGTACCCCGATCCGAGCAAATATCACCAGCTGAGCCTTGGGTTCAACTGACCAGCACCAAGTAGCCTCCACCTACTCCAGTAGGTAGATAGGGGCGAAATTGCGGTGCACCGTGACAAGTTACTAGTAGCCTCCACCTGTGCTTGCAGGTAGATAGGGGTGAAGTTAGAGCCTTGTCAGCCTCCACCTACTCTGTAGGTAGATAGGGGCAGGTCCTTGAAATTTTGGCTGGTGATAGGAGCAGAGAAAGGAAGGACATTGGTATCTTAGGCGATAAGTTGAACAGGGGAGACACATCTGGCTTGTAGCTGACTCCCCTATAGGCCACGTAACATTTGCTACTTGTCTAACTAAATTCACACTTAAAAACAACCAAGATTAATCGGACTCAGTTTCAAGTCCTTTACCGTGTTGAGTGTGAAAAACAGGGTTTGGAATTCAATTGCTTGCTTCAGGTAGGAGTAAAATCCTATCTTACACTTAGAAATCCCGATTCTTCTTCTCTCCATCTAAGATGACTGACTAGGGGATATCTACTCTCGATTCGCCAATCTTTCTTTGAGCCCCCCACGAAGCTCATCTTCACCGGCCCAAGCGCAACTTGGGCCAATCAGAGCTCATGACCCTCTTGAGTTCTGGATCCCTCAACCCCAGGGTGGTTACTCTCAAACTAACCCTTTTCTCTCCTCTGATCTCACCGAGGAAGACCATTTCCTCGGTAAGAATCCCTTCCTTAATATATCCTCTAACCAAGACCATCTTCTTTACCCAAGACAAGAGGACAAAATGCGGAAGAAAAATCCTGACGAGGTGGAACACATAGAGGACCCCATAATCCAAGTCCTAGCCCGGCTAGCTAGAGCCGTACAACTGAATGCAAGCTGATGGCTAGGATGGGACAGGTGATCGAGGCTAAAGGAATTGAACGACCGATGGTAGCCGCCTACAATCCCGTAGAGAATGAAATACATAGCTGGCTAGTACCTGAGGTCCCCCCCTGAAGCATTCGAGCTGAAGCCCCACTTTCTGAGCTTGTTGCCGAAGTTCAATGGAAACACCAACGAAAAGCCATATGCCTTCCTTATAGACTTCGAGCTGGTTTGCAACAAACTTAGTCACCCTAGGGTTGGGCAAGACTACATCAGGCTGAAGGCCACCCCATTCGCCTTAGGAGATAAGGTCGTACATTGGTTAAAGAATCTCGGGGTGAGATGCACGACCTGGATGCAGTTCATGGACCTATTCTTGAAGAAGTTCTACCCACTCAGTAGGACTAACCAGATGAGAACCAAGATCGCTAGTTTCTCCCAGGGACCCAATGAACCATTCCATGAAGCCTGGGACAGATTTAATGATTTAACGCAAAAATGCCCGTGCCACAGCATTACAAAAGCAATCTTAGTCCAGACCTTGTTTTGTGGCATGACCCCGGAGATGCAGGGGTTAGTGAGTGTCGCCTGTGGAGGAAGCTATCTGAACAGAAATGAAGATGTTGTATGGAAGATCCTAGAGCAGATGGCCGAAACAGGCAGATCTTAGGCCACCAGGGCCTATCAGTTGTCTCCTTCAAGCCTATCCAACGAGACAACCCAGACGACTATAAGAGATCTGACGGATGACCTCATCCCCAGCATGGGGATAATAGCAGACAAATTAAGCATGGTCGAGCATATTAACAAGAGGGTCACTGATCTTGAGGCACTCTCGCGATTGCCGAAACAACTTGAGCAACTTACTGAGAAGGTAGCCAAGATTCGGCTACCTGCCCCTTCTGCACCACATGTACCAGTACACCGAGTTCATCTTATACAGGAACAGGCACCGGGACCTCAGAGTGGCTGGGTAGAGGAGCAGACATACACTCAGCAGGACCAACACACACCCCCACAAGTGGAGATAAGATATGAGGGGCCTCCGTAGGTGTTCGAGATCAACGGGCTGTGGTACAACCACGACCTCGTCGGTAGACAGTCGGGGATAGGGAATGGTCAGCCCCACCGACCTTCCCTAGCTTACCAGGAAACCAGCTCCATCCCCGCACCGCGCTTCGTACAGTCACAGTTCGGATAAGGGTACCAACCTCAGCAGTACCAGCAGCAGCAGCGCACGATCCATTCGAGCCAGCAGGGCCCTCCACCTTTCCATCGGTAGCAGCAGTACCGTCATGGCCAGTAGGGCCAATACAGTAACTCATCCTCGAGTCAGCACCAACTAGCCCAGCCCACCAGTGAATTGGGGTCCCTCACCTTGGCGATCCAAACCCTGACTAATAGGGTCCAACAGGTTCAGAACGACTATCTGTATATGAGAACCGATTTGAATCGTGTCTCCCGTACCCAGGACCAGCATATGGCACCAAAGACACCAATTCCCGCCCAAGTTTAGGACAACTCGAATAGCTTGAATCAAGGCTAGAACTGACCACGAGATCAGGTATACTATTCAGATAACTTATTATCTAAACATGAGATCCTTTTGTATGATAATGTCAATCATATGTCCTTTAGGAACGGAAGGACCGTAATTGTACCTGATCGTGCACGGGCATCGGAGGAAGAAGCCGCCAAGTCTCTACTTGAGGAGAACTTGGAGGTAGAGGAGCAGCACCACTATCACCACCGGTAGAAGAAGAGGACTTCTGGGTCCTCAAAGAAGTAGGAGAACCGCACCAGCAGTGAGTCCGGTGAGACCGATGAAGAGCTCGCACCTCCATCTGAGGAGGATGTCCCAACAGTCGCGGAGGACGCATCACCTGTTTTGCAGCAGAAATTTTCTTTTAGTCATAGTCAGAGTCAGCGTCCGAGTCAGTTTCAACTTCAGAGTCATGTACAGAACTCAGTTCCTAGTTTAAATGAAAATCTTTCAGTTTCGAAATCTGAGTTGTCATCAATAATCCCTTACCCCGAGCTCTTAAGGGTGGAAAGAAGAAAATCAAAAAATACAAAAAGATGACCCTGAGATGGCAGAGTTTTGCAATAAACACATCAAGGTCACAATCCCTTTTTACAAGTATGTGGAGATGACACCTGCATTTCAGAAATACCTTGTGGTGAGATGCACACCTACTAGGGTCAGTAGGAAGACCAAAAGCCGTGTTTAGAAACACGTTCTGTTAGTAGCCGCTACTTGCGCAATAAAGAATTCGTTTCCGAGGAAACGAAGAGACATGGGTGCACATTATATGGTAAGTCATGTTGATGACACTACGTTTGCACACACTCTCCTTGAAAACGAATCCTCAATTAACTTAATGCTTACAACCCTCTATGAGCGGCTTAATCTCAGACCTCTTAGGAAATCCAGATCCCTACTTCAATGTGTAGATAAATAAACCAAGAGGTCCCAAGAAGAATTGAGGAACGTTGTCATCAAAGTCAAGGGTCAGGAGTACATGGTGGACTTTACCGTTCTTGATATGGAGACCCCTCGCAATTGGAGAGATTCCCATATCATATTAGGAAGGCCCTTCCTTAGAAGAGCAAGGGTCTTATTTGATTATAAGATTGCGAAAATCCAGTTCCAAACTCCAAGCGGAGACGAGGAACTTGAGATGAAGCAGACTAGATGGCAGAGACCAGATTCAGGATCCAGCATCGAGTACTCTTCCTCCAAAGCAGATTGCATTCATGTAGAAACTGTTGGGCCATTGAGACAGAACCCAGCTAGCATCGATGAGTCCTTCTCCTCCAGAGAAGATCTTGTGCATGAGTCAGTTTGCGAGGTCCTTAGAAATGCGTACAACACAGAATATGCATCCCCCTACATCTTCGATGACTTTGAGGCCCAGTTGGGCTTGTCAGTCCTTCCCGCTTTAGGACAATCAGAAGATGAGGATGATGAGTCGGACATAGCTTTTGTCGATTGCTTGGAAACCTTTGACGATCCGACTCCAAAACAGAATGAATTGGTGGCAGCAATTTCAAGAACATAACCATCCACTACCAGCACAGAGCCAGATTCGATTGAGCCAGATTTCCTTGATGATCACACATTACCTGAGGTCAAACCTTTACCCACAACACTTAAGTATACCTTCCTTGTGGGACAAGAGAAAAAGTATCCGGTCATCACCAACTCATGATTGACCGAGGAGCAGGAATCTCACTTGCTAGAGATCCTGGAGAAAAATCGCAAGATGATAGGCTGGAACATCTCCGATCTCCATGGGATAAATCCTGCTCTGTGTTCGCACCATATCTACTTGGAGAATGGGGCTAAACCCTCTCGTGAATTCCAACGTTGGTTGAATCCGAATTTAGGAGAGGTAGTGAAGAAGGAGATAGAGAAATGGTGCGATGTAGGTTTTATTTATCCTATCTCCGACTCCAAATGGGTGGCCCCAATCCATGTTGTCTCGAAGAAGTCAGGAATTCAGACGACCACCAATGAAGACAGAGAGGAGATTGTGACACGAGTACCCGCGTCGTGGCGCGTCTGTGTGGATTACAGACGCTTGAATGCTGTGACGAAGAAGGATCATTTCCCCTACCATTCATTGATCAGATCTTAGAGAGATTAACGGGGAAATAATTCTTCTGCTTTTTGGACGGGTTCTCAGGCTATAATCAAGTATCCATAACTCCTGAGGATCAGGAGAAAACCATGTTTACATGCCTCTTTGGTACCTATGCTTTCAAGCGCATGCCCTTTGGGTTATGCAATGCTCCTGATACTTTTCAAAGGTGCATGATTGTTGTATTCACCAAAATGGTCGGCGAATTCCTGGAAATTTTCATGGATGACTTCTTGGTCCACGACGATTCCTTCGATTCCTGTCTTAGGAATCAGGACCGAGTCCTCAAGTGATGTTGTGAGGTCAATCTGATGCTCTCCTGTGAGAAAAGTCACTTCATGGTGGCGGAGGGCATTGTGTTGGGGCATGTCATCTTCCAGAGAGGAATGGAGGTTGACCCTGCCAAGGTGGATGTGATCAGAAGATTCCAGCCACCAACCAACGTGAAATAGTTGCGGTCTTTCCTCAGGCATGTCGAATTTTATCGAAGATTTATCAAAGATTTCTCTAAGATTGCCTAACCGCTAACTGAGCTTTTAGGCAATGACATGGAGTTTATTGTTGATCACAAATGTCTCAAAGCCTTTAAGCTATTACAAGGAATGATCATGGATGCCCCGATCCTACAAGCCCCAGATTGGTCTCTGCCTTTTGAGATCATGACGGACGCCTCAGACTTTGCTGTTGGGGCTGTATTAGGACAGAGAAGGGATGGCGTCCCGTTCGCCATACACTACGCAAGCAAAGTGCTTGATACTGCATAGCGTAACTATACAGTTACATAAAAGGAGAAGCTTGCGGTAGTGTTTGCCTTGGATAAATTCAGATCTCACTTAATCAGATCCAAGGTAATTGTGTTCACTGACCACAAAGCACTACGTTACTTAATAGAAAAGAAGGACGCGATGGCACGTCTTCTTAGGTGGATTCTGCATATCTAAGAGTTTGATTTGGACATTCGTGATAAACTTGGAAAGAAGAACATAGTAGCTGATCACCTCTCCCGTCTCGAGTATCTTAATGCTTCTGAGGATACACCAATTCGAGACTCCTTCCCTGACATATCGATTTTTGTTGTAGACTCACTCTCATGGTACGCCAATATCGTGAACTATCTTGTCTCCAAGAAGGTTCCCGAAGATTGTTCCAAGAGACACGTAGACCGACTGAAGTCAGATTCAAGACATTACCACTAGAATGATCCGATCCTTTTCTTTGAAGGACCGGATTGTGTCTGGTTACGGTGTATTCCTCAGGAGGAATATCAAAGTGTCCTTTCTTTATGCCACAGTCTGGAGGAAGGAGGATACCACTCCAGGAAGAGGATCACATGGAAGGTACTTCAGTGTGGCTTATACTGGCCGACTCTGTTTCGCGATGCGATCACCATTGCGAAGTCGTTCCCAGTATGCCAACAAATGGAAGGAATCGTTTGTTCTAAGGATGAGATGCCGATGCAGCATGTCATTATTTGTGATGTCTTTGACGCCTGGGACATCGACTTCCTGGGACCATTCCCTGTTAGCCATGGATTCGAATACATCCTTCTTGTGGTAGACTATCTGCCCAGGTGGGCGAAGGCTATCCCAACCCAAGCCGCAAACAGCAGGACTGTCTGTAAATTCATTAGAGATCACATCATCTCTAAGTTCGGGATCCCCAAAATGTTGATATCAGATGGGGGTAGCCACTTTGTAAATAGAGATGTGAAGAAGCTCTTGAAGGATTACAGCATTGAACGTCGTGTCGTTAGTCATTACCACCCACAGACCAATGACATGGCTGAGGTGTCGAATAGGGAGGTAAAAACCATATTGTAGAAGCTTGTCCGCCCAGACAGGAAGAATTGGTCTCAGATCTTGGATCAAGTCCTATGGGCTTATAGGACAGCTTACAAGACACCGTTAGGAACCTCCCCATTCAGGATGGTATTTGGGAAGCCGTACCATTTGTCCGCAGAGTTAGTGCACAAATCAAAATGGGCAATCAAAAAGGTCAACTGGAACACACACCTAGGGCAGAAACCGAGAGACATGGATCTGAATGAGCTTGTGGAAGTTAGAAACCGAGCATACGACAACAGTTTGGTGTACAAGGGAAAAGTAAAGCGTTGACATGATAGATATATTAGATGAAAGACCTTTGTTCCTAGATAGAAGGTATGGTTGTTCAATGCAAGGATGAAGGTTTTCCAAGGCAAGCTAAAATCCAAGTGGACGGGCCCATTCATTGTTCATGTTGTGCATGATAGTGGATGTGTTGAGATCTCAGATCTCACAGATGATACACAGACATTCCTAATCAATGGACAACTGTTGAAGCACTTCATCGAACCCAATGAATAGTTAGTCCACATTGAGGAGATTGTATTCATGCGCGAGACAGATTCAGCAGATACACATAGAGTCACGCATGAGACCTTGCAGCAGTGAACTCTCGCCATCAGCAGCATCTGGAAAGATTCAGGCCACGATCTTTGTATATACCCATCATTCCTGTACATTCTCCCCTCCCTCCCGCGACTCTAATCACTCACTCCAACTTCATATAATCTCATCTATGACTATACTTAGGATGATCAGATCCTAAGTATAGGTGGCATAGTCACCTGAGTCCATTCACTGTACATCCTCCATATCACAACGGTCCTCATACCACTCCCATCCTATATTTAGGCTGACCTGAGCCTAAGAATAGGGGGATTGATGCCCATTTTGTATATATATCCATCCACTTTCCCTCTTGACCCCGTCTACGCCGTTTTTGATCTTCTTCTACACTTAGGCTACCAGAGCCTAAGTATAGGGGGGTTGGACGACTTCTATACATGTTTGCTCTTTTGGCTCTCCTACGCTTACCATGAGCTTTGTCTTCTTCCTAGCTTTTCGTGCTCTGAGGACATAGTACACGCTGAGTATAGGGGGCGTGTATATATTACGTATATACTTTACCCATAGCTCGTACTTTCACGTATTTTTTTATGCAATAATTACGGGATGTGTAAAAATGGAGAAATTTTTTTGTAAAATACATGTATATTGTATAACACGTGTATAATATGTATAATACTTATAAAACTCTTATAGATTTTTGTAGCATAGGAGATATACCTAATTTTGCAAAAAAAATACAAAAAATAAAAAAAATCAAAAAATCAAAAACAAGAAAAAACAAAAAAATAGACTTCTTATCTACTCTTGCACATCATCTCTGCATCTAAAAAAAAGAGTCTTGCATTTTCATTCATCCACATAGCATGTCATCTACATCTCATCTGCATATCTTGCATATGCAAAGTGAAAAGTTGGTGGGTTTTGAACCAAGTTATGAGTAGATGTTTAGGAAGGACTTGATTTGACCTTAATCCACCTAATTTCAGAGGAACCTTATAGGAACTGGAGTTAAGATTTCTCAGATCAAGTGACTTAATTCTTTAAGTCCGCAAGTCTATGTTCACATGTCATCTTGATTAGTCTAAGTAGAATATCTTGTGCACACACATGATTCTTATAGGCAGTGACCTAACTTGGACAAGCACCACGCACGTAGCTCTTCATTGATGAGGTGGTGAGGAGGTAGAATCCTTTAGCTTGGAGTAGCACACGGGTGGAAACATCTGTCCTTCTCTAGGTAAGGTAGTGCATCTCAACCTCTGGCGGTGTTGACGTCTAAAGACGGGATGTTGTAGGTTACAATAATGCTTCAAAAGAGGGATAGTCTACTGGCTCAAGAGGAAAAACTCCTGATGTACATGTTGCACCTTGTATATAGTTCAAAAAAAAGAAGAGAGAGAAAAAGAAAAAAGAAAAAAATGCAAGAACTCCAAAAAATAAGACAGGCTAAAGTGAAAATAAAATACTTGTCGGAGTATGCATATTAGCAAGAAGTCCGCAGCTGGATGACTTGGCTACACTGGTCAGGCATCCCGGGATAGGTAGCTACACTGGCTACCGTCCATTCTTTCTCAACCCCCTCCTCTTGAGCTAGTCGCACTTGAACTTAGAAGGGAATACCCAGCTCCTCGAGGAAAGAGTTATTGGACCAGGGAATTAGAGTTACCTTGTTAGAGGAGGCTGCTTCTTAGCCATTTCTGATGTGGAGAGCTATTTTACACTTACATAGTACAAGTAAGAATCATAGTTATCAGAAATTTGTGTTTGAGGATTTGTTCTGACCAGACTATTGAGGAGTCTTCAATATAAGACTTGTGGAACTTGAAGTCTGTTAGGTCGTAAGTTTAGATCCCAATAAGGTTCCGCCACATAATTAATCCAAAGGTGGAGTCAAGCTCCATTTTCAACTTTTGTTCATGACCTCGGTATGGAACCCAAATCATTTCACTTTTGCATTTCATTTTAGTTGCTCAGGGACGAGCAAGGTTAAGTATAGGAGGTTGATGAATCTGTGATTCATCACTCTAAAAGTTGAAAATAGAGCTTTGTTCCTGAGTAATTAGATGCATATTTCTACTTATATTGCATAATTAGCATTCATGTGTGCATAAGTAATATCTGCATTTTAGCATTCATATTTGCATTAAATAAGAAGCCCAATTCACTTGTAATTATTCACCTATTTATCTGTATTTTATACTCACTCCAAAGTCAATAAAACTAACTCTATACTGTATATATTATTAACTAATAATACAAGGAAAAGGTCAAAAATTTCTAACTTGTAAAATTACCCAATAAAACCCCAAACCCAGTTGGAGACCTTAGACCTTAGAATGCACATATCTATCTCATACAATCTCCGATATAGGTCTACTTACATTAAGATTAATACATATTCAGAGACTTTCAAAATGAGACCAATTTCATTTAAATCGGAGCTCGTATGCAAAACTTGGGTTTTGGGACCACATTGTACATTATATGTATGTATATTTGTACCCTTGCATTTTTGTATTTTATTTGACCTCATCTCCATTTTTGGTCAACATGAAACTTGTAGACCTCATCAAAATCTACAACTTTCATGTTTCGAGTTTTTCCATATTCGGCCATCGTCTCTCTCTTATTCCACATTTTTCTTTCAGCCATTCAGATCAGGCCATATGGCGCCCTCTGGTTGTGCCATGCGGCCCACTCATAACTCGCCACACACCCCTCTTTCTACATTGTCTGATCCCTTCCCTTCTCTTCAGATCTGAGCCATCCACTCTCGCAGCCTATCTCCACCCTCCGATCATTTCAGGATCACATCTCCTCCGTCCGCTAGCGCCTCACCCTCAGCAAGCCACATGTTGACTTGTGAACCGTCTGATCTTCTCCAGAAACCTTCATCCCCACCATACACTTCTGCACCATCCTTAGCCCTTCGATCAGATCCTCCAGATCTCATCCCAACCGTCCTTCAGCACCTTCACCTGCTTTTGCCACATGTCGCAACCATACCCCTTCGATCACACCACTCCGATCTAATCCAGGCCACTCCTTAGCGCCTCAATCTGGGATGTTGGATCACGACATCCAACGATCCAGAGCTCATCTTCTACCTCCAGCCGAATTCCTTGCGTACGTCACCCAACTCGCATCACCTTCGCCCCCTTCCTATTTTCTCTACCACTACAGCCACCATCTCCACCCTCTAGCACCTCCACCTCGTAGCCCATGACTACCTTATCCTCGCCAGCCACCATGATCTCCATAAAGCCCGTCGTTGTCGCTCCACGACCCCCCCGAAACCTTTCCTTCCATCACTGCCATCTCCACCTTCTTCCTATAAACACCCCGCCTCCGGCCATCTTCGACCCCATCCGCCATTGCAAGAGAGAACCTAGAGCTACCCTCTACCTATCAGTAACAGTGATTTGGGATTAGAAGCGAGCAACGACGGGATTCTTCTACGACGAGATCCACAGCCAACTCAGCCGTACCGCAGCTCCACCGACGAGCTGCACGAGCTCGGGAAGCTACCGCCCCTTGAGCGCAGACCAGGAAGCTCCTCCTCGAGCTTCTAACCCCAAGTATACTCCTCCATTATCCTACGATCATCTTCATCTTTTCATCTCATTTTTCTCGCAATTTCGCTGCCCTCTGCGCTCATCCGCATGCTCACCTGACCCTCCCCTGAGCTTCACCTCGAAGCTCCGATCTTCACGCGCTTTTTCGTTCACTCCGATGACCCGTCGCACTACACTCTGATCACAGCGCTGCCGATCACGGTGGAACTCCACCTCCGACCGTCACCACTTCACCCCCTAGGCATCGCCGCACTCGCACGTACTCCCACGAGCACAGGCTCCATTCTTTTTCCCCAGCTAACCCTGTAGGTACCCCTAGCTTCATTGGTCGGAACTTCACCAAAGCTCAGCTCGAGCTTCATCGTCACCGACGTTCAGACCTCTCGAGCCACTCTAGGACCACTGACGGCTTCCTCGAACTTCCACGATCAGTCATGGCTATACAGGAGCCACCAACGAGCTACACCGAGCACGAGAGAAGTAGGCGGAGCAAGGAGCTCAACGTCAGAGCCCCGCCAAGTCTGCCGCGGGAGGCGTCGGACCGGAGAAGAAGAAGCACAACCACCGTTGGATTTCCTCAATCTGACAGCCCTAGCCATGCCACGTCGCCTTGAGCCCTTTGGCTGTTAGATCATCCAGATCAAGCGGTCCTTGTTGCGCCACATAGCAGCTGCCCCAAGCTCCAGTCTCCGTTGGATCTATCTCGATCCAATAGCCAATAGTCAGCCATGTTGACGTCATCAGCATCGTTAGATCATTACAATCTGATGACTCCAGAGGCGCTACGCCAGCATCTCCAGCAGCCGTTGGATACACACTAATCCAATGGTCCACATCGCTCCATGTATCCTCCTCCGAGCCTCTTCCCCGACCATAGGCTCGGAGCACCCGAAGAAGATCCGAGGCTGATCTGAGCCTCCAGAGCCTCCCGATCCTCCTCCAAAGCCTTGATCACCATCCGAGCCTAGCTCCGCACATGCTTCCCATGTGAAGGATGGGTAATTTGCACAGAAGCCCTCGAAGAATTTGGAAATTGCAATTTGGTCCCTGCCAGGCATGTCACGCGAGGCACACGTGACTCTGTGGGAAATTTGCATCCACCTCCCTCGCATTATAGGTAATTGCATTTAAGTCATGATAGGCTCGGGTCTCGTGAGCGATAAGAAAAGTGTCGGTGTAGAGAATCGCTCAGAACCGAAACCCAAACTTGATTAAAAAATCGGTTTTAAAATAGGAGAGAGAGAGAAAAGAAGGTAAATTGGGTTCTCTCCTATTTTTAAAACCTTACACTTTTTTATTTAGCCAGTTAAGTGTGCTTGGGTCGAACACAAGGAGGCAGAATAGAGATATCTTGATTTCTGAGTGAAAAGGATTTTTTTGTGATTTTTTTATCTCTTTTCGAAACAAGTTTATTTTTAAGTTTTCATTTGGTTTTATAATTTCCAATTTTTATTTAATTTTCCAAAGTGGTATTTTTCAAACAATTTACCTACAATATAATAGGTGAGAATTAGGTGAAATATAGATGATATTATATAGTAGGTAAATCGAACGAGCAACGAGCTTGAAGAAGACTAAAAAAAAACAAATCAAAGCGGAGTCGAATTTCAACATATCAAATCATGACGTTAAAGAAAAAAACACACAACAAGTACTAAAAAACCTTGCTAGGGTAGTTATGTAACTACCCTAAAAAGAGCTATGAAAAATAATGTCGAAAATGCGTCCAAAATTACCCTACAGCATAGGGGTAGAAATGTAAGAAACATAATAAAAAGTTCTGCAGTTAGGTCCACAGCCAGGGACTGAAATGTGAAGAAAGTATGAATTATTACATTTAAGTCCCCCTCGGGGACCTAAATGCAATATCTGGAAACTCCGGGGCGGTCTGGAACTTCTAGAAGTCTTCTGGATTTAAGATGCAAATCTTCCATCGATTCAGCTTGGACGGTGGAGATTCGAACGTGGCGATTGATCTTGAGCGTCCACTCGAGGACACGTGTCGACAGACTGTAGCCCGGCTATTCTTGGGCTGTTCTTCAGGAGGTTGAGTGGTTAACGAGGACAGCTTCTTCTCCGAATTATCGCCGTCGACTTGTAATGTCCTGGGGCCTCCGACGGGGCCAGAGTGGTAGCTCCTCCACCCCTCGAGCTTGCCCGCTGTGGACATGGCCCGAGGTTGTAGCTGATGAAGGCGGAAGAAGATGATGGTCCACTACTCTGCTCCTGGAGCTAAGTTTGTTGCTCCTTCTTTGTTGACGATTTTCGTGAAGATTGTAGACTCCAACTGACGTGAGATTGCTCCAGATGCAAGATGAACCTACAAAGAAGATGTATATGTGCTCGATTTTCTATGAAATCGGTCAACGATTAAAAATTGCAAGCTCAAAAGTTGTTTCCAGAATAGATGAAAATAGGCGTAAAAAATGGGGAAGAAACAAGATGAGATCGGAGTCGATTCGTTTGTATTTACAAGGAACCTAAGATTTGGCGTCTAAGATGAATGATTAAACTTCCTAATTACGTTGTTAACCACGTTAATCGTGGCATGAGGATCGAGAAAGAAAATAGCAAAGATGGATGAATTACCTGTGAGTAGCAGAATGTAGGACCACTGTTGTCGTCGCTCGACAAGTCGGCTTCCCGGAGCTCCACGCGTGCACGGCGGCGATGCAAAGCAAGGTTGACGCCTTGGAACTTCTCCCCGATGGTCCTCCTTCTACGCGGTTCCCCTTGGGCGAAACTGTCACCTCCAGAGCGGGTGGAGCAAGGCTAGGAAGATAGGAGATCATCTACTAGATCTGAGTTTCAGGTGGTTAAGGAAAGTTAGTTGGAATCCGCCAACTTTAGGAGTATTTATAGAGAGATTACTTGGGCTTCAAGACTAATCCAAGGGTGGCCGAGTAAGAAGGTTGTTAGGAGAATAGAATCAAGGGATTGGATCGCATGAAGGAGCTAAAGCGCGGGCGTGAAAATTTGGTGAACATATCCGGTTAGAACAGAAGTCAGTACCAGCTTCTTGGAGAAGAAGCACCAGGTGCTGACACGTGTCAGCACCTGGATGGCCAGATGTATAAATCAATTATAAATTAGATAATATATAATAAATAGCATTATTTTAAATAGGTATAAAAACAAGAAATTTAAATAATTAAATTATATAAATTATAGAATATTTACTTTTTATAAATAATAATTATGATTCGAGATATAATTATTATATTTGTAAAATAATATAGATAAATAGGTCTTGGATTTTTAATTTAATAAAAAAATAATTAAATATTAGTTTTGTATTTTTCTTGATTATTAGCGTAGTAAATAAAGTCTATGTGAATTTTTAGGGATTTTAATAAATTAATTTAGATGTATTAATAAATACAGGTATAAGTTATACAGTTTAATTTTATCTATAAATTAGTGTTTTGGATTTTTTTAAAATGATAAATAAGCTTCAAAAATTCTGAAATAAATTATAATAAAAATACAATATCATGAAAATAATTAGAAATTATAAAATTAATAAAATTATAAATAATGTGTTCTAAATAAAATAAATAGCCCAGAAACCCCGTTGTCATTAGGTCCCAAAACTGACTTTTTGCAAACGGACTCTGAATTCAATGAAACCATTCTATTAATTAGAGAATATTATTCTATGAACTATAAAGGTGAGTAGAGTGAAATTTGATTTCGTATGAAGAAGTTATGAGGTTCGGAAGTTGATAATTTGACAATTTAAAAGTAGGATTTCTTGGCATATATACAGGAGAATATTTTTAACTTATTTTTATATTTTTATATACATTTTTAGTAATAATTAGGATAGGAGTTTGTTGAAAAATATATATATGAATTAATTAAAAAGCAATGAAGTTTTGTATTTATTTGATAAATAGTGAGAAGTGTGTGAAGAGTGTCTTAATTTTTATGATTTTCTTTCCTTATCTCCCCCTACTTATTGGTTTGTCGACCAATCCATACTGACTTGGTCTCGAGGTTAGGTTATATAAATATACCTTGCAGCTATATTTATATTTATAAGTCATATTGTACATATATACATATTTACAATCTGACTTATTTTCTTTTCTTTGTTCTTTATTTATTTACATGTTTTTAATGCTTAAAAGTGCATTTTTATTTATGAATGAAGTTTTGATAAAATATGGGAATTAATGTATATTTACATGTATTTGTTAAGGGTTTTAAGATAAAATGCAACAGACAAGTTAATGAATCATGGACTCATCAACCCCCTACACTTAAACTTTGCTAGTCCCTAAGCAAACACTTATTTGAAAAGTAAGTGAAAAAGAAAGAAAGTTAGAATGAATTTGTTTTCCTAAACCAATTCATGAGAACAGACAGAGGACAGAGCTCGATCGGGCCTGAAACAAGCATTTTGTTGGATCCTTAACTAGGATTAGGATTTTATCCTCAACAGTCCTCAAGTTCCACAAATCCTTATTTAAGGTCACTTCATCAGCTAGTTCAGACTTACTTATCATATTGCAAACTCTATCATCATTGAAGTCAATTTGTACAGTGTGTGAATTGATTTAGCTCTCCCTGCTTAAATAAACGAAGAAACCGTCCATCCCAGCTACACACTTCTATTGCTTCCTCATCCAGCTACTCTTTCCTCGGGGAGGAAGTATTCCCTTATGAGGTCAGTTCGTGCTATGTCCACAATCGACTATAGAGAGGAAGTAGAAGAATGAGAAAAGAAGTGGAGTGCGACCAGCGTAGACGCATCTCCTTTTGAAGCTTAACCGGTGTAGCTAAGTCTCCACTAAGATGTGCAGGAATTTTTGGTGGAAGCTTGGACCATTGTGGTCATATTTGTATTTGGTGGCTTCTTCTTTGATTTGGCTTTGTAATTTGCTTGCACTGCATTCATCTCTTTGTGCTTCGACGGATATAGCATCTTTTGTTCCATCCCTTTCTTGAGGTCTTAGAAAAAATTGTGTCAGGAGATCCTTCCCTCATCCGAAGTGACTATCGCAACCCCAATCTCTCCTGTCTTTAGACGTCAATGCTGCAAAGACAAGGATAGAAACACACTACCAAAATGTATCGCCCTTCGCAACTCCATGCAAGTCGAGCTAAGTGTAGAGTGCTTGTGTCCAAGATTGGTTCACTGGTGTAAAGTTGTACGGATGACACCAAATGGTCTACTTAAGCACATATGAATTGATTTCCCGAAATATGATCTTATGGAACGCAAAGATTTTAAGTGAAAAGACATGACTAAATTCTAGATCCTAACTAGGCTCCTTATAATGAAAGTTAAAGGCCATGATCAAGCTCCATCCTTTAGACTAGACTCAATCCTTAGTTCCAGAAATCAAACTTATTCTGAAAAATGCGAATGCAAATGCAACAATGTTTTTGTGAAGTATATTTTCTGATTTTACTCATTTTTATGAATTTTAAGGCTTTTGTAATTTTTATGACTTTTAGGACTTTCTATTTTTTATGAATTTTCTGGTTTTTATTAACAAGTTTTTGTACACGAATTTTACAAGATATATTTTATTTGAGTTAAATATCTAATGTATTTTACAGATTTTATCTTCAGAGAATTTTACAAGGATTAAATGATTTTTACACATGTTTTAATAAATAGGATTTTAACTAAGTATTATAAAAAATTTAAATACCTATTTTAAATACATATTTTAATTACAGATTTTAAATACAGATTTTAGGCATATTTTGCTTATTTACAAGGATTTTATAAGTAATAAATAAATGTATAAATGGATTTTAAATTAACGCTTACCCACTTTTTAGGGATTTTATAGATATAAAAAATACATAAAAGTACGAGTGATGGACGAAAGTATATATACAATGTATATGCACCCCCTATACTTAGCTTGTGCTATGTCCTCATAGCGTCAAAAGAGAAAAAGGAGGACATAACTCGTGCTAAGTAAAAGTGGGTGAAAAAGAATAATAGAATATAAGTCAATCAACCCCCTATACTTACGATCAGGTCATCATAAGTGTAACAGAAGAGCAAAAACGAGGTGACTGAGTGAAAAGATTATACAACGAAGGAACAAAAGGAATAAAGAGAACAAAATCATTGAAATCACTCGGTCCCCCCATACTTAGGATAAGGCATCCTAAGTATAGAATTGTACTCGAAGGAGACCAGTGATTTGTGAAAAAAAAGGACATACAAAAGTATCAGAACAAAATATAAAATGCAAATCAACGAACAATCAGTCCCCCCTATACTTAGGATCTGGTATCCTAAGCATAGAAGACGAGAAAAAATGGGGATGATTGTGGTCTACGAAGAATATACAAGTGTTGCGAATCTCCAGAAATCGAATGGCTCAAAAGACTTTGTACAGGATGAGATGAATTGAAAGAATGATTACGAGTCCTATACAAAATAGATCACTTCAATGCAGGCCAGATGATTAGTAGTCTCTACGAAGTGCTTCAGCATCTGCCCGTTAACCATGAACGGCTCTACACCAGGTGACAAATCTGATATAGTTATACATCCATTGTCTTGCCCCGTTCTGACTATGTAAGGTCCTTCCCACTTGCTTTTCAATTTGCCAGGAAAAATTCTCAATCTTGCATTGAATAACCAGACTTTCTGCCCAGGGACAAAGCTCTTGTGCCGAATATGTCTATCATGTCATTTCTTCACTTTGTCCTTATAAATGAGAGTGTTCTCGTATGCCTGATTTCGAATTTCTAACAGCTCATTCAGATCTATCTTTCCCTTGGTTTGTGCTTTTTGTGCATCAAGTAAAATTTCTCGAATAGCCCATTCGGATTTGTGCATGATCTCTACGGGAAAATGGCATGGCTTTCCATTAACCAATCTAAATGGTGAAGTACCTAAGGGAGTTTTATATGCAATACGATATGCCCAAAGAACCTAATCTAGAAGCTGCGACCAGTTCTTCCTGTCCGATCGTACTAATTTCTGGAGAATTGATTTCACCTCCCTATTTGAGACTTCAGCCATGCCGTTCGTCTATGAGTGGTAAGGAGAAGCTACTCTGTGATCAATGTCGTATTGCTTCACTAGCTTTTTGACCTACTTATTAATGAAATGGATACCCCCATCAGAAATAAGAATACGTGGAATCCCAAACTGTGAAATAATGTGTTCCCTTTGGAACTTGCAAACTATATTACTGTTTGCGGTTCGTGCGGGTATAGCCTCCACCCATCTACTAACATAATCTACAGCGAGAAGAATGTACTCAAAGCCGCTGCTGGAAGGGAATGATCCCATGAAATCTATGCCCCAATGCGTCAAAGATCTTGCAAATAATGACGGGCCTCATAGGCATTGAATCTCTAGAACTGACTGTCCCTACTGCTATCTGACAATTCGGTCAACTCTTCACAAATGTGCAGGCATCTCTAGTAAGAGTCGGCCATCATAATCCGCTCTGAAGTATCTTCTGTGTTGTCCTCTTCCCTGAGTGATGTCCCCCTGCCTCTAAAGAATGGCACAAAGTGAGGACACTATTATATTCCTCCTGAGGAATACAACACCTGTAAACACAATTTGGTCCCTTACGAAAAAGAATCGGATCCTCCCAATGGTAGTATCGTGCCTCAGAAACTAGTCTATCAACTCGATTCTTTGGCCAACCCCGAGGACATTTCTGCGTAACTAGAAAATTCACTATATCTGCATACCATGGAAGCGCGGTAACTGCAAAGATGCTCTCATCGGGAAATCTCTCTGCAATCTCTTGCGTGTACTCATCTGAAGGCTTCTCTATCTGTAATCGGGAGAGGTGATCGGCTACCACATTCTTTACTCCATGTTTGTCTTTAATATCCAAATGAATTCCTGAAGTAAAAGAATGAATTCCTGAAGTAAAAGAATACATCGAAGAAGGCGTGCCTTGGCATCCTTCTTTTCCATCAAAAATCGGATAGCTGAATGGTCTGTATAAACTGTGATTTTGGAGCCAAGAAGATAAGATCTGAATTTATCTAATACGAACATTACTGCCAACATCTCCTATTCTGTCACTGTGTAATTACGCTGAGCATCATCTAAAGTTCTGCTGGCATAGTGGATAGCAACAAGAAGTCCATTCCTCCTCTGTCCTAATACAGCCCCGACTGCAAAATCTGAAGCATCCGTAATGATCTCGAAGGGTAGAGACCAATCAGGCGGCTGTAGGACAAGAGCACTGATAATCATTTCCTTTAATGTGAGGAAGGCATTAAGACATCTATCATCTAACAAGAACTCGAAGTCCTTGCCTAATAATTCAGTTAACGGTTGGACAATCTTGGAGAAATCCTAGATAAACCGTCGGTAAAAGCCGACGTGCCCCAGAAATGGTCGTAACTGCTTAACATTGGATAATGGTTCGAGGTGCTTGATGACATCCATCTTGGTCGGGTCAACCTCCATGCCTCGTTGGGAGATGATGTGCCCCAACACGATCCCATGTGTAACCATAAAATGGCTCTTTTCCCAAGACAGAACGAGATCTACCTCACAACATTTCTGAAGAACCTGGTCTAGGTGCGCTAAACAATCGTCAAAGGACTCACCATAGACTAAAAATCATCCATAAAGACCTCCAGGAAATCACCGACCATGTCTGCAAAAATAGCAAGCATACACCTCTGGAAAGTAGCAGGGGCGTTGCACAATCCAAAGGGCATTTGTCTAAAGGCATACGTGTCGAACGAACATGTGAAGGTGGTTTTCTCCTGGTCTTCAGGAGCAATGGTTACATGGTTGTATCCGGAGTAACCGTCAAGGAAACAGAAATATTCTTTCCCTGCCAACATTTCGATGACCTGGTCTATAAAAGGCAAAGGAAAGTGGTCCTTCTTCGTCGCGGCGTTCAATTTCCCGTAATCAACGCACACCCGCTACGACGTAGTTACTCTCTTTGGAATCTTCTCTCCACTCTCATTCTTAATCATCTGAATTCCCGACTTCTTCAGGACAACATGTAATGGGCTAACCCATTCAGAGTTGGAGATGGGATAAATGAACCCTGCATCACACCATTTCGTAATCTCTTTCTTGACAACCTCTCGTAAAACTGGATTCAGCCTACGCTGAAATTCTCTGGAAGGTTTGCTGTCATGATCGAGATATATATGATGAGAACACAAAGCAGGATTAATCCCGTGGAGATCGGATACAGTCCATCCAATAGCCTTACGGTTTCTTTCAAGAACCTCCATCAGACGAGATTCTTGTTCTTCGGTCAAAGATGATCTGATAATGACCGGAAACTATCGATGTGGACCCGCAAGGAAAGCGTACTTTATATTCGATGGAAACAACTTCAGTTAATGTAAGGTAGATTCTGGATCTGCTGAAACCTCATCTATATGTGTATTGGGATCTGTGTCGATTGTGGATTTGTCTACAATTTGGTTATCCACCATTTCAATATGTTCTAGAGTCGGAATATAGAAGATGTTTAGAACATCATCCGACTCGCTACTATGCTCATCCTCAGAATGACTAGAGGAAAACATATCGGCTAAATGAAACTCTAACTCTAGATCATCTGAAGTGGAGGAATTGTGTAAAGTCTTTGAATCTAAAAAATCTACAATAAACTCCTCAGAATTCCGATCCCTCTGCTTCTCATCATACATACTTAAATATAAGGTACCTTCTGAAGAATTGCAAACTGTAGTCTCGAACCCATCCTCCGTTAAGCAATCTTGGGTCTCTACTTGATACCTTTCGAGGTCGCCAGGACAAACCTCATCCATGTAATAGCAGGTGGCTAAAGAACTCAAGAAATCGAAATATGCGTCACTGGATGTGTTTGAATCTCTCACCATCTCTATATGTACCTTCTCTCCCTTGGCGTAAAAATATACCTTCCCTATATCATAATCAAAGAGAGCCTTCACGGTCTCTAAGAAAGGCCTCCGACGGATGATCGGGGTAAGGTGTAACTGTGTAGGGCAATCCATGTCCAGGATCGTAAAGTCCACTGGGAATTGCAAACCCTGCACGGTTACGATAACGTTCCTTAATATGCCCCTAGGTCTCTTTACGAATCTATCAGAAAACTGAAGGATCACGCGGGATTTGTAAAGAGGACCTAACTCGAGCTTGTCGAGTAAGTAAGATGGTATCAAATTGATTGAGGAACCTTATCTAATAGAGTGCGATCGAATTCATTGCATCTGACATAATGCGCTCATGAATCCTTCTTCTTCTTCGGTAACTTAATCTGAATTGCACATGATGTAGCCTTGGTCAAAATATGTTTCTCTGTACGTGATCTCTTTTTCCTACGCGTAGTGCATCGATTTTTCACTTGATTCTTGAGCGTAGGAAAATGTTCCAAGGCATCATGAAGTGGGATCTTCAAAAGGATGTGATCTTTTAATAATCTTTCTGTCTATTGAGTCAGAACATTCTTTTTGTTATTTTTCTTTCCTTCTTCAAACAAAGCATCGAGAAAAGGAACAATATTAGGAATGAGAAAATTGGACTTTTTTTCACTTTCGGAATCAGCTTGTACATCGAGAGTTTCAGAATTATGTACAAAACTCTCTAAAATAGGGGAAGATATATTTTTGTCAGGAGTATCTGCATGGTCTGGCGTGATATCATCGTCTGACTCGTCGGTGTTCATGTCAATTGTTTCAGCATCGCTCCCTTCTCTCTTATCTTCAAGGTGGTCCTCATCATTGTGTTGGTTCTCCTCCTCAGCATCAGAATCGGGTTTCTCATGGATTTGCTTCTGCTCCTCATCAAGTGCCCTCTCCTCTATTCCAGCAGGTTCTCGTGGTGAACTACCGCTCCTGAGATGAATGAAGTTAGATAAAAACTCAGTAAACGAGATCATACCTGTAGTGTTGTCTACCTGATCTGGATGCCTCCTCTTGTTGTTCGGATTCATTTGAGGCTGGGCTGGGAGAGTGGTCTTTGGTGCGGTTAACTCATCCAGACGACGGTTAACCTGTTCTATTTCTGTCTTGTGCGCAATTTGGAGCGTACTCAGTATATCCATGATTTGATTTAGTGCATGGGCTTGTGAAGACATCTCAAGTTCGGTGTGGTGGCCCTGGCTTTCTACTCTCTCCTGCCTTGCCGTGTATTGTTGTGAGGTGAAAGGCTGGGAGGATCTCTGCGGTGTAAAGGAAGACTGTTGCTGTTGATAAGTGATATGTCTGTGAGTGGTGACAGGATACTGGTAGGAATGCAGTCTCTGATAAACATGCTGGTGAGACTGCTGCTGCGTGAAGTTCTGTCGGTGCTGGAAGTGTGGACGTCCATACTGCAGTTGGCTGTACTACTGTTGATGATGATGCGGTACACTCAATTGTTGAATCGAAGTATACGAAATCCCGTTGATCTCAAGAGTGGCTTGAGGCTCAAAATTAATGTCTGCAGTACTGATGATCTGGCCGGGATTGACATGAGACTAATCCTCATGCCAATCAATCTGCAGAGTCTCGGGCTCGCTCTATACATAATGAATCTGTTCGGTGGGTGGAGCAGGTAAAGTCCTCCGTGCAGTTTATGCGGTTGAAGAAGATTGGCCCTGCTGGTACTGAAGTTGGAGCTCTGAAACCCTCTTCGTGAGATCACTCAGCTTCTGAGGCAGAGATGAGAGTTCCTCTAACTCTCGCAGCGGCTGTAAGTCCTGAACTTGTTTCCGAATCAAATCCACCAATGTTAATTTCTCACTAATGAACCCATATTGGTGTTCGATTCAGACACTGAGATATTAGCCACCTTATGATGCTCTCGGTGATGTGGTGGCTGAGGGGCTTTCTGAAATGCCCGAGTAGAGTCGATGACTCTTGAGTTCTCTACCATCCCTTCGAAGATGGACCAGACTGACTCAACATCCTTATTCAAATAGCTGTCGTCACATGAGGCACTAACTAGCCCCTGAATATCCAGCTGGAGTCCTCTAAAATAATTCTGTGCGAGAACCTTCATCGGAATCTAATGATGCGGGCATCTCTCCATAAGATCTTTGAATCTATCCCATGCCTCATGGAAAGATTCATTCGGAAGCTGCGTAAAGTTGGAGATCTGACTCCTCATCATGTTCGTCCTCCCCAGAGGAAAATATTTACACAGGAATGTGGACTTCTTCGTCCCATGTAGAAACGTCCCTTCCCAGGTGGCTCAACCAGTAAAGTGCCTTATCGGCTAAGGCGAAGGGAAAAGCTTTGAGGAGAACAGCCTCTTGTGTAACTCCTGGATAACTAGTCGTTCCACAAATCATCTCGAACTATTGTAGAAAAGTACATGGCTCCTCTGTAGCATTCTCGTAAAATTTGAGAAGCAATGAGATGAAGGATGGTTTCAATTCGTATGGCCCTTGATTCGGCAGTAGCTGAATCCAATGATGGAGCGTTCTCGCGCCCAGGTCATACTCAATTCTAGAAGTGGCGGGAACCACTGCAGGCGGTAAAGGGTTCCAGGCCCCTGCTCGCAACGCGGCTATCTCAGCTTGCAACTCGTTCTGAGTTCTAAACTATTCTTGGATCTGTAGATTCATCTACTGTAGAGTATCGAGAATTCTGGTTGTTATATCTGCGGCTAGATCTGGTCTTCCGTCATGATGCTCCTCTGCTGGTGGCCTCTCCTCTGCTGGTCCTTTACCACGAGCCATTTATCTCAGATCTGCTATGAAAGAAAAAGTATCGTAAGAACTCAACGAAAATTCAGCTAGAGATATCGATGATGTATTGAGACAAGGGTTTGCCTCAATAGACTGGCCAGGAGGTGAGGGAGTCTGGGTCTGAATCTCCTCGAGATCAGATGGGACCAACTCGGGAAGAGGGTCATCCCGAGCTTGTGAAGATGTACGACGGATGGTGGACGGTCGAGAGCTCACGGAGTCTGAGCAGAAAATCCATCGAGTCGTCATCTTCGATGTCAAGAGAATGATCGGGAGAGCACGATTTGCGATCAATAAAGATGGAAAAATGCGTAAAGCCATGGTAACTCACGCCTCGTAAACAAACACAAAGCAAACCCCGTTTTCACCAACACAACCCGATGATGACCGTAAGAGTTCGATCTTTTATCTTGTCGATTTTAGGGTTGTATTAGCAAACAAATAGTCGGTTACGCGAGCTGATAGGCACCCGATGTTTGCCCCAAAACACTGGCCCGAGTCTTTACAAAAAACCACTTGCTTTCAGCCAGTATGGGAGTAAGTACGGACCGTTTCCGGCTACATGTGTTACTTGAGGATGGAGCCTTATGTGGTGTCCTCTAAACCTCTCACTCTGCTAAGTAAACCTGGACCATTTTCGGCTACCCGAGCGTACCCACTGAAAAGCAGTGATTAGGTGCATAGACTAAGTAGTATTTCGTGAGAAATAAGGGTTTGTGGCTCTATCCTTATGGATCATCTCTCACTTGCGCACTCTGAGAAAATATGCAGGGATTACTTTCCCAAACCACTTGAATCTTAAGTTTATTTTTAAATCAGATACGTTAGCAGTCCCGATTTTATTTTTGGGGTTTTATTTTTTTTTGTTTTTTTCAGACAAATGTCCACCGAGTGTCTTTATTGTTTTTATAAAAGTCCTAAAATCATACACCTAGGTGACGAGTCCTAAGACTAACTACGAAAGTGCAATCAGATAGGAAAACGAAAAATAATAAACAAGCACCTAGCCTCGAGAAAAGGCTGCGGAAAAACCATCGATGCGAGGAAACCACGGTGGGTGCCCTGATCCCTCGAATACAAGGTACTCGGTGAATCATACCCAAAAAATGGGAGGGAAGGTACAAGTCGGGATACCCTTAGGGGGCCCCTTTCTACTAAAACAAAAACACGGGCAAGTGCCCTTCCTCTTTTTTTTTACAAAAAGAAAAAAGAAATTACAACACAACTCTAACTATTCTTGCCCTCTGCAACCGAGAAACTCGATCTCTGCACTTTCAACTGTTTTTGCAGCTTTTGGAAAAGTCGACTGAACCTGCAGACCTTGTATGAACTAGATAAGAAACAACAAGAAACACACAAAAAATCGTAACAAAGCTGTTAAAAGAAACACGAAAAACCGTAAAGCAGAAGTAAAAACCGTAAATCGAAAACCGAACAAAAAAATCAAAAACCGTAAAAAACGCAAGAAAAAGTAAAAAATCAAAATAACTCTAACGCCTCCCTGGCAACGACGCCATTTTGATAGGCTCGGGTCTCATGAGCGATAAGAAAAGTGTTAGTGTAGAGCATCGCTCAGAACCGAAACCCGAACTTATTAAACAAAAATTTGGTTTTAAAATAGGAGAGAGAGAAAAGAAGGTAAATCGAGCTCTCTCCTATTTTTAAAACCTTACATTTTTTATTTAGCCAATTAAGTGTGCCTAGGTCGAACTCAAGGAGGCAGAATAGAGATATCTTGATTTCTGAGTGAAAATGATTTTTTGTGATTTTTTTATCTCTTTTCGAAATAAGTTGATTTTTAAGTTTTTATCGGGTTTTATATTTTCCCATTTTTATTTAATTTTTCAAAGTGGTATTTTTCAAACAATTTACCTACAATATAATAGGTGAGAATTAGGTGAAATATAGATGATATTATATAGTAGGTAAATCGAACGAGCAACGAGCTTGAAGAAGACTCAAAAAAACAAATCAAAACGGAATCGAATTTCAACAAATCAAATCACGACGATAAAGAGACAAAAACACACAACAAGTACTAAAATACCTTGCTAGGGTAGTTGTGTAACTACCCTAAAAAGATCTATGAAAAATAGTGTCAAAAATGCGTCCAAAATCACCCACAGCACATGGGTAGAAATGTAAGAAACAAAATAAAAAGTTCTGTAGTTAGGTCCACGGCCAAGGACTGAAATGTGAAGAAAGTATGAATTATTACATTTAGGTCCCCGCACGGGGACCTAAATGCAATATCTGGAAACTCTGGGGCAGTCTGGAACTTCTGGAAGTCTTCTGGATTTAAGGCGCAAATCTTCCACCGATTCGGCTTGGAAGGTGGAGATTAGAACGTGGCGATTGATCTGGAGCGTCCACTCGAGGACACGTGTCAACAGACTGTAGCCCGGTTGTTCTTGGGTTGTTCTTCAGGTGGTTGAGCAGTTGACGAGGACAGCTTCTTCTCCGAATTATCGCCATCGACTGGTGATGTCCTAGGGCCTTTAGCGGGGCCAGAGGGGTAGCTCCTCCACCCCTCGAGCTCGCTCGTGGTGGACACGGCCTGAGGTGGCGGAGAGCAGCTGATGAAGGCAGAAGAAGATGACGGCCCACTGCTCTGCTCCTGGAGCTAGGTTTGTTGCTCCTTCTTTGCTGACGATTTTTGTGAAGATTGAAGACTCCAATTGATGTGAGATTGCTCCAGATGCAAGATGAACCTGCAAAGATGTATATGTGTTCGATTTGCTATGAAATCGGCCAACTAATTAAGAATTACAATCTCAAAAGTTGTTTCCAGAATAGATGTAAATAGGCATAAAAAATGGGGAAGAAACAAGATGAGATCGGAGTCGATTCGTTTGTGTTTGCAAGGAACCTAAGATTTGGCGTCTAAGATAAATGATTAAACTTCCTAATTACATATTTAACCACACTAATCATGGCACAAGGATCGAGAAAGAAAATTGCAATGATGGATGAATTACCTGTGTGTAGTAGAGTGTAGGACCACTGCTGTCGTCGCTCGACGGGTCGGCTTCCCGGAGCTCCACGCACGCACGGCGGCGATGCAAGGTGAGGTTGACGCCTTGGAACTTCTCCCCGATGGTCCTCCTTCCACGCGGTTCCCCTTGGGCGGAGCTGTCACCTCCAGAGCGGGCGGAGCAAGGCTAGGAGGATAGGAGATCAGCCACTGGATCTGAGTTTCAAGTGGTTAAGGAAAGTTAGTTGGAATCCACCAACTTTAGGAGTATTTATAGAGAGATTACTTGGGCTTCAAGATTAATCCAAGGGTGGCCGAGTAAGAAGGTTGTTAGGAGAATAGAATCAAGGGATTGGATCGCATGAAGGAGCTATAGCGTGGGTGTGAAAATTTGGTGAACATAGCCGGTTAGAACAGAAGTCAGTATCGGCTTCTTGGAGAAGAAGCACCAGGTGCTGACACGTGTAAGCACCTGGTTTGCCAGATGTATAAATCAATTATAAATTAGATAATAAATAATAAATAGCATTATTTTAAATATGTATAAAAACAAAAAATGTAAATAATTAATTTATCTAAATTATAGAATAATTACTTTTTATAAATAATAATTATAATTCGAGATATAATTATTATATTAATAAATAAGTATAGATAAATAGGTCTTGGATTTTTAATTTAATAAATAAATAATTAAATATTAATTTTTTATTTTCTTAATTATTAGGGTAATAAATAAAGTCTATATGAATTTTTAGGGATCTTAAAAAATTAATTTAGATGTATTAATAAATACAGTTATAAGTTATACAGTTCAATTTTATCTATAAATTAGTGTTTTGGATTTTATTAAAATATTAAATAAGCTCCAAAAATTCTGAAATAAATTATGATAAAAATACAATATCATGAAAATAATTAGAAATTATAAAATTAATAAATGTATAAATAGTGTGTTCTAAATAAAATAAATAGCCCAGAAACCCTGTTGTCATTAGGTCCCAAAACCGACTTTTCGCAAACGGACTCCGAATTCAATGAAACCAACTCTATTAATTAGAGAATGTTATTTAATAACTGTAAAGGTTAGTAAGTGAAATTATAATTCTTATGAAGAAGTTATGAGGTTTGGAAGTTGAGAATTTGACCATTTAAAAGTAGGATTTCTTGGCATATATACAGGAGAATTTTTTAACTTATTTTTATATTTTTATATAGATTTTAACAATAATTAGGAAAAGAGTTTGTTGAAAAATATTACATATGAATTAATTAAAAATCAATGAAGTTTTGTATTTATTTTATAAATAGTGAGAAGTGTGTTAAGTGTGTCTTAATTTTTATTGTTTTCTTTCCCTATCTCCCCTTACTTATTGGTTTGTCGACCAATCCATTCTGACTTGGTCTCGGGGGTTAGGTTATATAAATATACCTTGTAGCTATATTTATATTTATAAGTCATATTGTACATATATACATATTTACAATCTGCCTTATTTTTTTCTTTATTATTTATTTATTTACATGTTTTGGATGCTTAAAAGTGCATTTTTATTTATGAATGAAGTTTTTATCAAAGATGGGAATTAATATATATTTACATGTATTTGTTAAGTGTTTTAAGACAAAATGCAACAGACAAGTTAATGAATCATGGATTCATTAAGTCCCTATCAGCACGTTTTATTTTCAGAATTTTTATTTTCTGTATTTGCAATTTGGTCCCTATCTTTGCACGCATAATTAGGTATTCATTTAGCATCACTTTTAAATTCTAAAAATTGCATGTTGTAGCCCAACTTGTCCTTTATCTCATGTGACACGTGTTTTATTTTTGTGAGCTCTCTACAATTTAATATTATTAATTTGGTGAAATTTGTTGTATTTTGTCCATTGTGTGCTTTTTAATTCGTATTAAATTCCTTGTTGCTCCAAAAATCATCATAAAATCACATTAGACTTAGGATAATTTACTCTACACTGCCCAAAAATCATTGCATTTGCACGCATCCGAGGCCTGAATAAATCAAATAGTGATTTTCTTAATTGATTTTTTAATAGGTACAATTCACATAGAATTTTAGGTTTATCAATTTTCCTAGATTCATCATACTTAGATCTATCTAGGATAATTTTTATATCTGTAAATAATGCGTTTTGGTATTTATTAAAATTAATTTTGTAAAAATCACCTTGCATTCATATTTTATTCACAGTAAATTCATCTAGAGTCGAAAAATTCCAAAAATATATAGACACTTAGGTTCGTAGCATTCCATTATCTGGCCAAGTTTCATAATTTTTGGACTTCAATTGGATATCTTTCTGATTTAACTTATAAAATTGCCTGAAATTGCATTCGTTTTTCCTTTATTGCATGAAAATTGCTAAAAAAAGACCAAAAATAATCCTCTGAAAATATGACCTCTGAAATTACTTCAAATTCACCTAAAGAGGCAGCTGCCTTCATGAGTTCGACCTTGGGCTTACCCAAGTAAAATATATCTGCCGCTCGCAATTAATTGAACATTAATTAAAGTGGTATTTTTGACGCAGCCTTGATTACCTGACTACAACGAATCTAACACTTAATTTAACCATTAATTTGATTGAATTAACAAGGGTAATTCGATGCTCGCCACCCTCCATATGGCGGGATAAGGCGGGGATGGCGTGGGGGATGTAAAATGGAGGTTCGCCAGAGCAAGTCCCGACGAACTACGAGCGAGGGTGGAAATGGGCGCGAAATGCGAAAGGAAATACGGGGAATGGTCTAGGGTTATATCTACAGAAAAGAAAGAAAATGACCTCACTTGGCCAGAACCAAGGAAGAAGTACTTCCTTCGATGGCGGTTGGCCGGAGATGGGATGGAACTAGCCCTCAAGGCCTCGCCGCCACGCTCAACCTGGCCGGAGGAGAAGCTCTCACCTTCTTCGATCCAGGGCACAAGGAGAGGGCATCAAACAAGGTCAAAATGGGGGTCAAACAGAGGAAGGAAGCTCGGAGGGGTTGATGTACGAGATCTGGGCGGGCTCCAAGAATCGATGGAGATCTGTCGTATCAGCGACGCAATCCTCGAGGCGAACATAGGGCATGTAAGGTTGTTCCCCGAGGAGAAAAAGTCAAGAAGGCATCGACATCAAATGGTGCAGGATTTGGCCTCGATGAATCTGAGAAGAAGAGGAAAAAATGAGGTGTCAGAAGCATCAGGGGGCTGGTCGGAGAGTTGACCTGCAGTCAACTCTCCGATGCACTTGGTTGGTCCATGTGGACCAACGAGGAAAAAGCCTGGAAAAAATATTAGAAAATCAATAAAAATAGTAATTGATTTTATTAATTTTAGGTTATAAAATAAAAAATATTTCTTATTGTATGAATAATTTTATTATGATTTTTATTTATTTTTTAGATGCTTAGAATTATAATTTACTTTTTAGGGGCTATATATAGGTATATTCATCAGATATTTAAAGTAATTTATTTTTATTTTGCATTTTCAATTTTATTAATTTAGTTTATTATTATATATATTTATGATTTTTTTAGATACACAAATATATTTTTATGTTATTTTCTCGATATAATATATACACTTAAATAAATAGATGTAATATTTATATAGGTATAGATACATGTATTTCATCTATGTATTTTCTATACATATTTTATTTTAATGGTTCCTTTTTTGTTTTATTCCTATTTTAATATGTACACATACTATAAATGATATTTAAAAAATTATAAAAATATAAAATAACAAAAATAATAAATAATAAATAAAATGAATATTTTAATCGATATAAGTATACAATAGGGGTCCAAAACCTAACTTTCACACCTTAACTCTAAAAAAATATGAAACCACTTTCACTAAATAGCTTATTAAAAGTTAATACAATTAAAGGTGATTTTGATATATTTTGAGTTTTTATTTGAGAGATATGGGTATGGGAAGTTAGGATTTTAGAATCTTATTGAGACTGTATTTTGTACACTATATATTATTTTTGTGCAAACTCAATTTTGTATTTTTTATACATTATTATCTACAAATTTCATGTACAACATTTATTTATTTGTAGTATAAAAAGTGGAACTAAAAATAGGTCCCAAAAATGAATAAAAATGGATTAAATAAAAGGGATTTGATTGTATTTTGGCCCTTATCTCCTTCTAATATATTCCTTGTCGGCCTAGCCATCGAGATACCTAGGTCTCGGGTTTAGGGTCATAAAATAATTTCAATATTTCTCTCTTTTTCTTTTCTTTTCTTTATTCTATAATTTTGGCATTAAAAAAGTATTTTATACATTATTTACACAACAATGCATGATTGTTAAAATGCATGAATTAAAGGTATTTAGACACATTAGATAGGGTTTTTAAGGCCAAAATAATAGAATAAAGATGATGAAATGGAGATTCATCAAGCAGCTCCCACTCCGCCTGAGCTAAAACAACTACCCTCCAATATGAAGTATGCCTTCTTTGCGGGTGGACATAATATGTACCCGATCATTATCAATGCTCATCTGACCAAAGACCAGGAATCTCGTCTGATGGAGGTTCTTGAACGAAACCTCAAGGTAGTTGGCTAGAAAACTTTGGATATCTGTGGGATTAATCCATCCTTATGCTCGCATCGCATCTTCCTTGAAGAATACAACAAACCCTCCCATGATTTTCAGAGAAGGCTGAATACGAAGTTTCGGGATATTGTTATGAATGAAATTCAGAAATGGTGTGATGCGAGATTCATATATCCCATCTCCGACAGCATATGGGTAAGACCTTTGCATGTAGTGCCGAAGAAACCAGGGTCACCATTGTGAAGAATGACAAGGGAGAGGAGATTGTGACTAGAGTACCCATGTCTTGGTGTCTATTCATGGATTATAGAAGACTCAATGTCTCGACCAAGAAGGGCTATTTTCCATTACCTTTCATTGACCAGATTCTTAAGAGACTGGTCGTGAAAGAATACTTCTACTTCTTGGATGGATATTCTGAGTATAATCAAGTCGCTATAGCTCTTGAAGACCAAGAGAAGACCACGTTCACCTATCCCTTTGGTACATACGCTTTCAGACGGATGTCATTCGGGCTATGCAATGCCCTAGCCACATTTTAGAGGTGTATGCTTGTAGTTTTCGCTGACATGGAGGGGAATTTTCTTGAGGTCTTTATGGATGATTTCTCTATCTACGGGGGTTCCTTTGATAAATTCCTTCATTATTTAGATCGAGTCTTATGGAGGTGCTGCAAAGTAAATTTGGTGCCCTCATGGGAGAAGTGCAACTTCATGGTGACTGACGGGATCGTGCTGGATCACGTTATATCTAAACGTGGCATGAAAGTTCACCCCACCTTGGTGGAGGTGATTTCCAAGCTAGAGCCATCAACAACCATCAAACATGTTGGTCATTCTTAGGACATGTCAGTTTTTACCGATGATTTATTAAAGATTTCAGTAAGGTTGCCAGACCATTGATCGAGTTGCTAGGCAAGGAGAATGATTTCATTGTGGAAGATCGTGTGCTCCTTGCCTTTAATCAGTTGAAAGAACATATCAGTCAGGCCCCTATCTTGCAGCTGCCTATTTGGACACAACTTTTGAGATAATGACAGATGTGTCAGATTATGCCATCGTTGCTATGCTCGGACAGAGGAAATACAATGTACCATTTGTAATTCACTACGCTAGTCGAACGCTCGATGAAGCTCGAAGGAACTACATAGTGTAACATCCGGAATCTAGCAAACCCCGACCCGATCCGATTTGGGTCTGATTAACCCAATAAAGTTATCTGACAACATTAGATAACCTAAATCGACCAATTGATTATAAATCAAAAGTCATTCAGGCGAAATCGACCAAAAACTGATCACTTCGTAATGCGCACCGCGAAAAAGCTGTGACACAGATTCGGAAACCGAAAAACAAACCGAGACCATCATTAGATCTGATTCGATGAAACAAGACCAACGGAATCGACTGCTCGTCAATTGAAGGTCGTTTGATATTTTTAGTTCGCAAAATTTAATCTTAAACAAAAACCGTACCAGAAACTTTCGGAGGTTCAAAACCCAACCGAAAGTATATCAATATTGTACTCAAATTGATCGCCGTCCCGAGACGATCAAATCGAGATGTTGTGCATCAAAATCCGAGGCCCGAGGTGCGCGTTCAGTAGATTCTTAAGTATGTCAAATAAAGAGGTTTTTAAAAAAATGTAAATAAAATATTTAATTCTGCTGAACTGTAACAGAGCAGGCAACGACAGTTGAAATTTTTTTAAAAAAAAGAAAACCTCACTCTTCTCCACTTGGAATTATCCTCCTCTCCATTTTGCCAACAATTGAGACCCTCCTACTCTTATAAGTATCACCATAAGCCCCCAAATCCTTCCAACATTCCAGCCGTTGGAGCCTTCTCCTACAATTTCCAGCCATAAGACACAGCAGCTGCTGGAACTCCACTCTCTCCCTCTTGCAAGTGAAGATCTTCAAATTTTAAAGAAAAAGGTGCAATTCCTTTTCTTACTCCTCTTGTTGCCATGCATGATCTATGCCATCCTTTTTCATTACAAATGGTGTAAACATGCACATTTTCGATCTTAAATTCTAAATGTCCAGAATTTCTAATCATGATCTATGTTGTGGTATTAGTAGAGTCTTAGGGACGTTTGAGGGTTGTTCTTGCCCACTGGATTCTGAATAATATAGTTTAAGATTTCTTGCTTTTCTTTATTTTATTGCTACAGGAAGTGAATTAGAAATTTCTGGATATAGTGAGTAACAGAATTTCAGTTTTATTCATCTTTTTATATAACATATAGATACGGGTACCAATATGAATTGGTAATTATATGTATACTTGAAATATGCATCGAAAGGCTTTGATAGAAAGATAATATCGAGTAATAAATCAATTTGAATAAAAAAAGGGACTGGAATTGGTGAAGAAAAGATTGAATCGTGATTAAATTTTGATAAAAATATTAAATGTGCCTACTGTTTGCTAAAATATATATATATATAGGGAATAGAATTGAAATTATGATTCTCTACTATATTATAACCTGCTACTGCGTCTGTATATATCAACATATATATTTGATTGAATTATTAATTCTCCGAGTTGATAAATTTGCTAATTTGGTATATATATACGTTTTATGGGTGTATATATATGTGTGTGTGTAGCTAAAATTTCTGCTACTGTATATGTATATATATGTAAAAGGAACTGAGTTCTGTTTAAAAAAAAAGAAGAATAAATAGATTGCCTGATTTATAGGTCTCTCTTTAGTAGATTCCATGGATGAGAGTAGTTCAAATTAAAGATTTTAATTAGTAAATATCAGATTTTCTGTAAGATGTGAGCACATTATTCTATTTTTTAACTTAACAACATCAAGAGAGAGGTAGTGGCATATGAGTATGGTTTCTACAATTATATGTATTGAAAGTTGTATTCAAAATCGTTTATAGGAACCCTACCATCTTAAAATTTCTTATAAGTGTCCACATATTCTCAGTTAGATTATAGATTTGATTGTAAATATTTTCCTTTCTCTTCTGTACCACATTTTGGGATACATGATGTAAAATGATATGGAAATTAATGACATGAAATTTTGGTATCATTTGTCTCTATTAGCTTGTGGTTATGAATATGGATGTGGATGTCATATGTAGCTTCAGTGCAAAAAATTTCCCCATAAATTTATGCTTTTAATGCGATGTCATAACTCGAATATTGCGAAATGTGTCGTAAACGGGTACCTGGATCCTAAGGGGATCCTGAGGGAGCTGAAGGTGCAGTTACACGAGTTACTTGACTTGGGATTCGTGAATCCGAGCACTTCACCTTGGGGTGCTCCGGTTCTATTTGTCAAGAAGAAGGATGGATTCATGAGACTGTGCATCGATTACATGCAGCTGAATAAGAGCACGGTAAAGAACCGTTATCCTTTGCCACGCATCGATGATTTGTTTGACCAGCTCCAGGGATCTTCAGTTTTCTCGAAGATCGATCTTCGATCAGGCTATCATCAGTTGAGGATTCGCGAGTCGGATATTCCGAAGACAGCTTTCAGGACTCGTTATGGACAGTACGAGTTTTTGGTGATGTCGTTTGAGCTCACCAATGCACCTGCGGCTTTCATGGATATGATGAACCGGATTTTCCATCCATACTTGAACAAATTTGTAGTAGTGTTCATCGATGATGTACTCATCTACTCACGGAATGAATGGGATCATGCGAATGATCTACGGATTGTTTTGGATACATTACGGGAGCACAAGCTATATGCCAAGTTGAGAAAGTGCGAGTTCTGGTTGTCCCAGGTCTCATTTCTTGGGCATATTATTTCCGGAGCAGGCATCGCAGTTGATCCTGTGAAGATAGATGCAGTTAATTCTTGGGAGCAACCCAAGACTGTCACACAGATTCGGAGTTTCCTCAGATTAGTGGGCTATTACAGATGCTTTGTTAGCGGATTTTCACGCATTTTTCGCCCTCTGACACGATTGACGCGGAAGGGAGTTCCATTCATTTAGGATGATTCTTGTGAGCAGACCTTCAGGACACTGAAGGGGAGATTGATGACGACACCTATTCTTGCTCTTCCTTCAGGCACTCAGGATTATGCAGTCTGCACAGATGCATCTGGAGAAGGTCCGGGAGCAGTGTTGATGCAGATAGAACAGGTGATTGCTTATGCATCATGGTAGTTGAGACCGTACGAGCGGAACTACCCCACACATGACTTGGAGTTGGCGGCAGTTGTCTTCACCTTGAAGATCTGGCGCCACTATCTATATGGGGTGAATTTCGAGATCTTCATAGACCACAAGAGTCTGAAGTACATCTTTGATCAGATGGAGCTGAACATGAGACAACGCAGATGGCTCGAGCTACTGAAGGATTATGATTGCATGATCTCTTACCATCCCGGTAAGGGAAATGTTGGGGCTGATGCACTTAGCAGGAGAGCGCATGTAGAGGGTACGGTGAACTGGCTGTATACGTGGGATATGCTCGCATCATTGACTGATTGGCATCCTCAGAAGAGTGCATCCATTTCTACAGATGTACCTCCACGATACAGTAGTCTTTGGGATCGTATTGTAGAGGGCCAGAAGACAGATCCTTGGATCCGAGATAGATACATGCGCGCCATCAAGGACGAATTTGATGACTTTGTTGTGATGGAGTCTATTTCATGGAAGGCATGACGGGTCGTTGTACCCAATAACGAGCAGCTTCGCAGAGACATTCTGGATGAGGCACACAGTTCACGGTTATCTATTCATCCAGGCAGCACTAAGATGTATCGTGATCTACGTCGGCATTTATGGTGGGATGGAATGAAGGGCGATGTGGCGCTACATGTTAGCAGATGCATGACCTATCAGATGGTGAAGGTCGAACACAGGAGACCACCAGGATTACTGCAGTCTCTCCCCATTCCTGAGTGGAAATGGGAAAGCATTTCTATGGATTTTGTCACGGGATTGCCGAAGATACTAGGTGGCCATGATTCTATTTGGGTCGTTGTTGATAGATTGACCAAGTCAGCTCATTTCATACCTGTCAACATGACTTACACTCCATCCAGATTGGCCTAGCTATATGTACAGAACATCATCAGGCTACATGGTATACCATGAGAGGTGGTGTCTGACAGGGATTCGAGATTTACATCTCATTATTGGCACAGTTCATGTCAGCACTACAGACAAAGCTGAAGATGAGTTCTGCATACCATCTGTAGACAGACGGGCAGAGTGAGCGCACCATTCAGACGCTTGAGGATCTACTTCGTGCATGCACTTTGGAATGGAAAGGGTCATGGAAGAACCATTTGCCTTTGGTGTAATTCACGTACAACAATAGCTATCACTCCAATATTGGCATGGCACCATTTAAAGCCCTATGGGGCGGAGATGCCTCACACCTCTCAGTTGGCGTGAGGTAGGTGATCATGCTTTATACTCCGTAGACCTCTTGGAGGAGACCGCGAGAGCTGTTGATCTTGTGAGACGGAGGCTTCTGATGGCACATAGCCACATAAAGAGCTATGCAGACCGTCAGAGAAGAGACTTGGAGTTCCAGGTAATCTAATTCTTTCCTCTTCATCCATTCAATTATGACATATGTATTTGTTCAACTTAATCTCACACATAGTCACTGAGAAGGAGATGGTAGTGGTATTCTTTGCCTTGGAAAAGTTCAGATCCCATCTCTTCGGATCCAAGGTAATCATTTACATAGATCATTCGTCCATCTGGTACTTACAACAGAAGAAGGACGCCAAACCACGTCTCATGCGGTGGATTCTTCACCTATAGGAATTTGACCTTGAAATTTGAGATAAATCTAGAGTTATGAATGTGGTGGACGACCACTTATCTAGACTTCCGGAGCCAAAATATCTTGAGCTGAACTTTCAATCGATCATAGAAACCTTTCCAGATGAGGTAATTTTGTCAATCACCTCGGTCCCCTGGTATGCTGATATTGTGAATTATATTGTGTTCAAGAGAACTCCACAAGATTGGTCGAAGCTGAAAGTAGACAAATTCTTATCTAAAATCCATTTCTATCAGTTGGAAAATCCATATCTATTCCGCGAGAGGGCAGATTGCATATGGAGGAGGTGTATTCCTCGGGAGGACATTCCGAGTATCCTTGCACTTTTTCATGATCAAGAATAGGGAGGACACCATTCAAGCAGAAGAATGGCAAAGGTTCTTCATAGTGGCCTTTGGTGACCTACATTATTCAAGGATGCAGAAGATTACATCAAGTGTTGCACTGATTTCCTGAAGATGGGTGGTACCATAGGAATGAGAGACACGATGCCTCTGAAGTTCATTCATACGGCAGACGTCTTCGATGCATGGGGCATCGACTTTATGGGTTTGTTTCTGAACAGTCAGGGATACAAATATATTCTGCTTGCTATCGACTATGTGAGTCGCTGGATTGAGGCTATTCCTACTCAAACCACCGACAGTCAGACTGTCTGTCAATTCATAAGAGATCACATCATACATGGTTCAGGATCCTCAAAATTTTAATATCAGATGGGGGTAGTCATTTCATAAACAGAGAGGTGAAGAAGCTAACTCAAGAATTATGCATAGAACATGGTGTTTCTTCACCATACCACCCACAGTTCAATGGCTTAGTTGAATGTTCAAACTGGGAGATAAAGACAATTATACAAAAGCTTGTGCGTTCGGATCGCAAGAACTAGTCTCAGCTACTCGATTCAGTTCTCTGGGCATATAGAACCACGTACAGTCTACTTTAGGAATGTCTCCCTACCACCTTGTGTATGGAATGCCATGTCATCTGCCAGTTGAACTAATACACAAATCTTTATGGGCCATAACCATCTGCAATTTGGATTCTGAGAAAGCTGGGAAGAACCGAAAAGTGGATCTAAACAGATTATGAGAATTTAGAGATTATGCATACGACAACAACCTGATGTACATAAAGAAGGTCAAAAAGTGGCATGATAAGCATATCCGTCGCAAATCCTTCGAGCCGGGTCAGAAGGTGTGGTTGTTCGATGCGAAATTGAAGATCTTTCCGGGCAAGCTGAAGAGCAAGTGGACTGGGCCATTTATAGTGAAGCATGTGTGTGATAATGGAAGTATGATAATATCTGGTTTGTCAGTTGACATACAACCATTTGTGGTCAATGGACAGCTTCTGAAGCATTATCTTGAACATGACTCATTCATGTCAGTCGTTGACTCTGTTCAAGTGATTTATGATGATGAGTTGAACACTTCCTTAGTTGCAGTTGTAGATAAAGAAAATCCAAATTTTTTTGAATGACTTTTTTACTTTTCTTCTTTTCCTTCTTTTGTCTCTTATTCTACCGAAAAAGTGTCATCCCCTTCATCAGTGTTATACCTAGGACGTACTTGGTCCTAAGTGTAGGGGGGATGCTGATGAGCGAATCTGACGGACTAAGGTAAAGTATCTCACTAAGGTCGTTGTGACCTCAGTCACTCGGGACTCAGAGCTCAATCAAGAAAAATAATCAGACCACCAATAAGAGATGAAAATAGATAGAAATCAAAATAGCGGTCTCGCAATGATATTAACCTGGTATAGCACCCAGGGTCGAACTCAAGGAGCACAAGATGGCCTTGCGGACTACGAAGTAGTCTAAAAACAAAGAAAATAAAAAATAAATATCTTTTTGGTGGATTTTAAGATTTTTGTATTTTTTTGGATTTTTAATTATGAAGAAAATAAGAAAAAGGCAAATATAAACAACTTCAAGCAATTATTTAATTACTCAAAAATGCTCTAAAAATTCAAACAAAAATATTTTTATAATTTTTATATTTTTTACTGTTTTTGATGAATTTTTGAGGATTTTATGATTTTTATAGAATTTTATAAAAATATAAGAAGGCAAAAAGACTATGTTGTTGTCCAGCCAGGCTTCAAGGACCAATTAAAAATACTAAATGGTCTTTTCAAAGCCTGGAGGTATTTTTCCTGGAAAGTATAAATAATAAAGAAAAAATCAGGAAAAAGGTTTATTAATTTTTGAATTTTCTATGAATTTTTTGAATTTTTATGGGTTTTCAAGGTTTTTTAGTTTTTATGGTTTTTATAAATCTAAAAATAACCAAAACTAGTCAGAAAATCAAACACACAAAAACACACAAAATCTGATTTTTTTGTAATTTTTAAAGAGGTTTTTATATTTTTATGAATTTTAAATCTGAACAGGCTGAAAATTAAGGGTTTTTGAATTTTTAAAAATACTAAAAATGCTAAAAAATGTACCCAAAAATTGGTGAAAATTTTACACAGTGGCAGGAGCCATGTGTCCAATTTTCACTCAATTTGGATTAATTTTGATTTTTTATTAAAATCAAAAATACACAAATAGTACACAGGGACCTAGTTGCAATAAAAATAGGTCCTAGGGCTGGAAAGGTAATAAAATCAAAAGCTCAGGGGGTCCTCGTGCAATTTTTCCAAGTTCCCCACGTGTAGGGCACGTGGGCTGGCACTGAGGGACCCAAATGTAAAGAAACTTAAGTCCCCGGACTTATTAGTGACAGGTGCTAAAAGTCCAAGGGCTAAGTCGTAAAAAGCCCAACAAATTCAACACATGTCGAATAACTTCATTCACAGGGGCATAAGTGCAATTAACAGAAAATATTTCTCATTCAATAACAAACAGAAACTACAAGCCCATGTCTTGCAAATTCACCAAAACATCACGTGACGATGCACGTGTCCAACATATACAGGGGTAGAAATGAAACTAAAATAAACAACAAGGTCCTAAGTTCAAATGTTCCAAAATAAAATGAACTCTATAAAATATTTACAGGACTAAATGATAAAACAAAATAGAAGGGGGCCTAAGTGATATTTACCCCTTATTATCCAAGGGCTGAGGACGCGCCACGTAGGGTATCCAATGGCTGCGGGTAGCGGTGCCTCAACGAAGGGCCTCAGCTCTGATCGGACGGTGGAGGGCTCGCCACGTCGAGGATCAGACGGCTACTATATACTGTGGCGAACCCTTCATCGGGATGGACGGTCCAGATCCAGCCTCCGATGATCCACGGTGGTCTGTTGCTCCTCAAATGGACGGCGTGGATCACAACTGGAGCGGCGAGGCTGGATGGACGGCTGGGGAAGGTCCTCCAAGAACAGGTGGCCGACGAACTTCGCCGGCCCAGAACTCGCACGGTGAACCTCCCCTGCTGCTGCTAATTTGCGGACGAGCTCCGCCCTGACTCTCCGCAGCTGACGAGCTCCTCCGATGACGTCGGGAGGCTCCGAAGAGCTCCGGCGATGAAGGCGGAGCTGGGGCTCCTGTGCTGAATGTGAAGACCCCCAGATGGGCTTCGTCTGACCTAGAAAATGACACAGGAAGCTTGCTGGGTCGAGGGTAAAGTGCCTCGACCCGATTAGCGGCGGTGTGGTGGTCGGATGAGGCAAGATGGTCGATCTCCGGCGAGGCATCGACGGTGAAGATCGAAGTTCCTGCTCCGGGGTGAGTCAGGGGTACGAGTGGGTGCAGAAGGTGCGAAGAATTCTCGTGGGTGTGAGGGTCTAGTCCGATGATTGAGAAGGTGACTGAGATGGTCGGAATCGATGGTCGACGGCGAAAGATGGATTTGGGCGTAAATGAAAATTTGAGAAATGTAGAAAGAATCAGGCTTACCGGATGGTTGAGTTCGACTGTGGAAGATCTCCTGGAGCTCCTGGTCTTCGCCTCGTGGGTCGTCGAGGCCCGAGGCTCAAGCGCTGCTCCTGGGCGGCGCACGGCGGCGATGAGCTGCTGGATTAGTGGTTGGGGCACCTCCTCCTCACTGCGACACCACCCGCGGCTAGCTGTCACTCTAGGGAAGGTAGTGGAGATCCTGGGATGGGAAGGCGGAGCCAAAGATGGTATGAATGGTGCGGCAGAGCTGCGGTTATATATGGCTAGGGGTCCGAGAAGATGGGAGTCGGATGATCAGATCGGAGCTCGGATCCCCAAAACCCACCCCGGGCGTGGATCTCGGATGATCAAGGAAGGATTAGGACCCGGGGTTAAGGGGTGTGGCGATCGGATCGAGTGGGAAGAATTAGGAGAAAACGGGTCGGGGCAACAGGATCCGGCTCTGGTGGTCCTGGGGGGAGAGCAACATCCCTCGTGGACCAATCAGAGCGCGCCACTTATTAGATATTTGTAAATTAAATAATAAATAGTAAATGGTCGAATTTTGAAAAACTCAAAACATGAAAAATGTTTCTTTTATTTTAAATTAATTTTTAGTGAATTTTATTTATTTTTTTGAAATAAAAATTAGGTATTTACAAAATATGATTATTATATATAGGCATATACACTATACATTTTTAATTTTTGATTTTAATTATTTGATTTTGTACATTTTATTCCAATTTTATATTTTATTTATTTATAGAATAAAATTTGGAATATTTAGATATTTTTTTATTTATTTTTATTATTTATTAACAAGGGTGAAATAAATCCTTTTATTTATATACATATATGGTATGTATACAATGAAGGCTTGGATTTTTATTTTCATTTCTTTTTATTTTTGTTTTTATGATTTTTATTTTATTTATTTACATTGTGGAATATGTACATATTTTATTGGATTTTTATTTATTTATTTATAGGGGTAAATATATATATATGGTTTTATGTACATGGTGTATATACAAGGGTGAAGGGATTTTTAATTTAATTTTTATTTTTCCATTTTTATTTTGATTTTTTATTTACAAATATATACACATGAATACAAACCCATTTTTATTTTAGTTTAGAGGAAAATATTTTTATTTATTATTTATAGGTATATGTACATAATGTGAGCTTCCTTATCTCTCTCTACTTGGGTTTTTATGCGGTCAGGCCCATGCTGAGCCCTCCCTTGGGATTAGGTCGCTCAATATTTATTCCAAATATCTCCTTCTTTTTCTTTTATTTCTTTATTCTTTTATTTATGCACAAAAACATGCTAATTATTCATTTTTACACAATGCATGATGAATTCTAATTATTATTATTTACATATATCTACATGTGTTTTGCAAAGGTTTTGTAGCTAAAATAAAAGAATAAAGAGTGATGAATGGGTATTCATCACCCCCCCTATACTTAACTTTGCTAGTCCCTTAGCAAACACTTATTTGAAAAAGAAGTAAAAAAGAAAATGAAAAAGAAAAAGAGGAGAAAATGCATGGATTAATGATGAATATTAAACTTGCCTTCATTAAATTGATATGTGGAGCTCAATCAGATCTTTGGATTATTAATGTGTCGGAACCTTATTTCGACTTAGGTTTAAAACTTAACAGCCTCTAAGATCCACTAATCTATAATCAGGACTCCTCAACAATCCAGATCAGAACAAGTCTACATACACAAACCCTGAAGACTATGAGTCTTTCCTTGTACAGTGTAAGTGAGGTATAGCTCTCCACTTCAGAAGTAGCAACTTGACAACCCTCCCCAACAAGGTAACTCTATTCCCTTCTAAGTTAAAGTTCAACGGCTCAAGAAGAGGGGGGAGAAGAGAATGGACCATGTCCAGTGTAGCTATGTATCCTTGGGAGCTCAACCAGTGTAGCTAAGTCTCCCTGCTGCAAGCTACATAAGATGGAACTATGAGTCTCAAGCTTTGCTTATTTGCACTATATACATACTCTGATGGGATTATCATTTTCTATCAGACCCACCACTTTTTTGGAGTTATTTTCTTTTTGCATTTTTTTTCAAGTGCATTTATACAACATATTTACAATGTGCAGCATATATACATGAGGAGTTTTTCCTCTTGAGCCAGTAGACTATCCCTCTTTTGAAGCATTATTGCAACCCACAACTCCCGTCGTTAGACCTCATGGCAACCAGACCAAGTTGAGACGCACTTCCTTCACTAAAATGAGAAGAGAGGTTCCGCCTAGAAGTACTACCCTCATATGCTACCCCAAGTCAAGGAAGACTGCCTCCTCACCACCTCATCCGTAGAGAGCTCGGTGTAAAGTGTGGGTCCAAGTCAAGCCATTGTCTATATGAGTCATGCGTGTGTTGTTAAGTGCTCTACTTAGGCTCATTGAGATGCCATGTGATCATAGCCTAGTGGACTCAAAGAATTAAGTCACCATGGACCTAGAAAGCCTTAACCCTAAGCCCTATAAGGTTCCTCTTAGAATTAAGTGGATTAAGATCTTAATCAAGCTCCATTTCTCAATTTAATTCCAGGCTAGTTTAAATGTCAACTATAATCCAGGAAAAGATTTATACATATATACAAGGATGCTATTTACACAATTATTACAAACAGGCAAAATTTTTGAAAAATGTTTTGAAACCATGAATGTATGCATGAATGCAAGTTTTGCAAAATATTTACACAAATTTACACAAGGTTTTTGCAAGCTTTTGATTTTCAAAACATTTTGGAAAAATTTTGTACTATATACATAATTTTGACATGCACATATTTACATAAACTTTACATAAAAAGTTTTTGAAAATATTTTTACAAAAATAATTTGTACAATAGCTATGTATGTGCAAATAAAAGAATGATTATTTACAGGGAAAATGTTAATGTTTATAGATTTTTGGGTTTTTAGCCATTTTTATTTATTTACACACTCACACAAAGTACGAGTTATGGCTAAAGTATATATGAAATATATACACACCCCCTATACTTAGCTCGAACGATGTCCTCAGAGTCAAGAGCGATGAAGAAGACATAACTCGTGCTTAGTATAGGGAAGTGAAAAGGAAGGCTAAAGACGAATGAAAGAATAGAAATCAAGAGGATCTCGGCTTTTCCCCCTATACTTAGGGTCAAATAATCCTAAGTATAGCAGGTTTTACACGAAGGAAAAACCGAGTGAAGAATGTACAGGGTCTACCCCCTCTATACTTAGGGTAAAATATCCCTAAGTATAGGCAGCAAAAACAGGGGTAGCAATGAATCAAAAGACATACCCGAGAGTCCTACATCCCCCCTATACTTAGGGTAAAGTACACCCTAAGTATAGCATAATCAAAAGATGAGAAAAGGGATGTGGGACTAAAGAATGGAATGATATGGACAATTGGATCTATGCAAGTCAGGAGAACAGTGATAATCAGGCGTGAGATGCAATAGATGTGAGTCAAGAGACCGCATCTCACGCAAAGTGAATAGGGGCAACATCAACGACCCGCGGCTCATGATCAAGATATGGCTTTAGCCGCTGGCCGTTCACTCGAAAGGTACTCTCAGAAGACAACTCAGATATATCAATACTCCCATTGTCGTGTACCTTTCTCACTAGATACGGTCCCTTCCATTTGCTCTGTAGCTTCCCTGGAAATGGACGAAGCCTAGCATCAAACAGTTATACTCTCTGCCAGGCTCAAAATTCTTGTGGTTGATATAAGAATCATGCCACTCCTTCACTCTCTCCTTGTACTGTAAGCTATTTGAGAAGGCGGTATCACGAAGCTCCTTTAGGGCTGCTAACTCTGCCCTCCTCTGATCTCCTACACTATTTGGATCCAAAAGTATATCTGTGACAACCCAAAGCGACCTCTGTCTCAACTCAACTGGTAAATGGCACAGCTTGCCATAAACGAGGCGAAAGGGAGATGTGCCCAAAGGTGTCTTGACAGATGTCCTATATGCCCACAAGATCGAGTCCAAAAGCTGTGACCAATCCTTTCGGTCAGGGCGGACGACTTTCTGCAATATAGTCTTGATCTCCCTGTTCGACACTTCGGCTAGACCATTCGTCTGAGGGTGGTATGGAGTGGCAACTTGATGGTCTATGCCGAACTCGCTAGCAAGGGCCTTCACCTGGTCATTGACGAAATGAGACCCCCCGTCAGATATCAATACTCGAGGTACCTCGAACCGTGAAATGATATGCTTCCTCAAAAATCTGCAAACAGTCCTAGCATCTGCGGTTCGGGCGGGGATGGCCTTAACCCAACGACTCACATAATCCACGGCCAACAGAATGTACTCGAATCCCTGACTCTTAGGGAATGGACCCATGAAATCGATGCCCCATGCGTCAAAAACCTCACAGAAGTGAATGGGCTGCATCGGCATCATATCACGCTGTCCACAAGTGCCCATCCTCTGACAGTCAGTATACCTCTTCACGAACTCATCAGAGTCCTTGAAGACGGTAGGCCACCATAGGCCGGATTGGAGCACTTTCTGTGCCGTTCTCCTCCCAGAGTGAAGTCCTCCTGCCTCAAGCTTGTGGCAGTAAGTGAGGACGCTATGGTGCTCCTCCTGAGGAATGCACCTACGCCAGATGCTATCCCCTCCTTCATGGTAAAGGATGGGATCCTCCCAGTGGTAGGACTTGGCCTTCGCGAGGAAGGTCTCATGTCTCTGCTTGGGCCAATCCTGTGGAACTTTCTTAGCAACAAGAAAGTTCACAATATCAGCGTACCACGGGAGAGAGGCGATAGCAAGGATCGCCTCATCTTGGAAGGTCTCACAAATAGGCTTAGTCTGCTCAGAATCCTCAAGATTCTCTAATCGGGAGAGATGATCCGCCACCACATTCTTGACTCCAGGCTTATCCTTAATCTCTATGTCAAACTCCTGGAGTAGAAGGATCCATCTGGTCAATCTGACTTTGGCATCCTTCTTTGCCATGAGGTACCTGATGGCGGTATGATCAGTGTATAAGGTCACTCTAGATCCAATAATGTACGATCTGAACTTATCCATGGCAAAGACTACGGCTAGCATCTCCTTCTCAGTGACTGTGTAGTTCCGTTGTGCGGCATCCAATGTACGGCTAGCGTAGAGAATGGCAAATGGGACTCCATCTCTGCTCTATCCCAACATGGCCCCTACAGAAAAATCAGAGGCATCCGTCATGATCTCGAATGGGAGAGACCAATCCGGTGGCTGGAGAACAGGAGCCTCAACAACACATCGCTTGAGAGTCTCAAATGACAAAAGACACTTGTTATCGACAAGGAACTCGGTGTCTTTCATCAGCAGGTCAGTCAACAGCCGGGCAATCCTACTGAAATCCTGAATGAAGCACCGGTAGAAACCGACGTGCCCAAGGAAAGACCGTAACTGCCGCAAGTTGGACGGCGGTGCGAGTTTTCTAATGACATCTACCTTGGCCGGATCAACCTCCATGCCCCTGTTGGAGATGATATGGCCAAGCACCGTCCCTTGAGTCACCATGAAGTGACTCTTCTCCCAAGACAACACAAGGTGAACCTCTATACATCGCTGAAGGACTCGATCTAGGCAATCAAGACAGGAGTCCAATCCGTCGCCGTAGATCGGGAAATCATCCATGAAGACCTCCAAGTACTCCCCCATCATGTTCGAAAAGATAGACAACATGCATCTCTGAAAAGTCGTAGGGACATTGCATAGCCCAAATGGCATGCGTCTGAAGGCGTATGTGCCGAAGGGAGTGGTAAAGGTAGTCTTGTCCTGGTCCTCGGGAGCGATGGCCACCTGGTTGTAGCCGGAGTACCCATCCAGAAAACAGTAGTGGCTATTCCCTGCCAGTCTTCAATGATCTGATCTATAAAGGGCAGGGGGAAATGATCCTTCTTGGTGGCCTGGTTGAGTCGTCTGTAATCCACGCAGACCCGTCAAGAAGTGGGTACCGGGTAGCAATCTCCTCTCCAGACTCACTGACTACTGTAGTGATGCCCGTCTTCTTGGGCACCACATGCAACAGACTGACCCACTTGGAGTCGGAGATGGGGTAAATAAAATCAGCGCTCCACCATTTCGAAATCTCCTTCATGACAACTTCTCTCAGATTCGGGTTCAGCCGCCGCTGGAACTCACGCGATGGCTTGGCATCATCCTCGAGATAGATATGGTGGGAGCACAGGGCCGGACTTATCCCCTGGAGATCAGCTACGCTCCATCCTATTGCCTTGCGGTTCTTTTCAAGAACCCCCATCAGACGGGATTCCTGCTCTCCAGTCAAATCGGTGGAGATAATGACTAGGTACATCTCATGCTCACCCGCAAGGAACCTATACTTCAGTGACGCAGGAAGTGGCTTCAGCTCTGGACAACTGGGTGCTGGTGGATCTGGCCTCTGAAAACTTTGAGTGAATGCTGCCAAATTTGCATGGGAGAACTGAAACTCTCGATCACACTATGAATCTGGAGAAGGTTGCCCTGCTGGACTGTCTCTGCTCTGCTCGGCATCTACCTCCTCCCTAGCTGTAGGCTCAGTGGAAGTCAGATCTGGTATAAAATCCTCAAACTCTGCCCAGTCAAATCTGACTCCGAGGGATCTGTATCTTCCATGGTGGCCTCAGTACCACCGTCATCACAAAACAAATCAGTCTCGCGGTCGAGAACCGGCTTTGCCGACTGGACGGTATCCTGGACTAGGAATGCGCTCTCCAAGCTCTCCTCTGCTGGCATCTCTGCATCAGCGAAATCTGAAGGTGAGAGGATGGCTTGTGCGACTGGATTTGCCCAAACTACCTCATCATCTGTAATCACGAAGTCGCAGTCCTAGTGGATGTCTGGCCCTGCATCTGTCATCTGCTCTGTATCGGAAGTAGTCTCTGAGCATGTTGTATCTCTGGCTCTGATGTCCTCGATCGTCTCTATTTGTACACTCTCGCCCTCGACGCGAAAGTATACCTTCCCGCTATCATGGTCGGTCACTTCCTTGGCTGTGGCCAAGAACAGGCGACCTAAAATGATGGGGGTATCGGTCACGGACTCAGGGATCTCGATGTCCAATACTACGAAGTCCACGGGGAATTGCAGGCCCTGAATCATGACGACAACGTCCCTCAGCAACCCCTTCGGCCTCTTGACATATCGATCGGCAAACTGAAGGACTGCCCTGCTCTGTCGAAGAGTGCCCAACTCGAAGCGGTCAAGAAGGGCTGCCAAAAGTAGGTTGATCGATGAACCGCTGTCTAATAGAGTACAATCGAACCTCTGCTCTCTGATATGGCATCTGACATACGGGGCTCCTGAATCTGGCCTCTTGGCCAGCAGACGGTTCTGGATCGCGAAGCATGTAGCTCTGGTCAGCACATGGATCTCTGACTGGTGGTTCCTCCTCTTCCTCCAAACTGTGGTCCTGTCTCTGAGCAATCTCTGGAGTAGAGGGTTGTGCTGCAAAGCCTCCTGAAGATTCAACTGAATTTGGAAGCGGTCGATCATCTGTTGAATGAACTCTTCCTACTGCCTCTTTTTGGGATTTTCTATTTTCTTCCCCTTCCCCATGTGAAGAGCTCTAGGGAAGGGGATCACAGGGTCCTTCTCAGATGAAGGACTAGGAGAGGGTCTAGACTTCTCGACGGCAGGATCCACACATACATCAAGCACCACAAGTGGACCAGAAGAAAACAAACCCATTCCTTTATTTCTAGAAGTGTTCTGAGATACATGCACAGAAGGAAAAACTACAGGACTCTGAGAAGTGAAAATGGTGGCATCAGCACCACCCTCGGCTGGTAGACGTGCGACATTAGTACCGCGCTCTGGCTCGGCAACATCGGTGGCCTCAGGACCACCTCCTTCATCTGGTGAAACGATGTCCTCAGTACCGCCAGTGGGATCAGCATCCGTGGTGGCATCAGTACCACCGTCATCATCTCTAGCGGCATCAACACCGCTCTCCTCCTCGTCGGGCGCTCTGGAAGTGGCCTCGGGGTGTCGCTCAGACGAGGCACCGCCTGCTGGCATCCTACCGCTCCTAAGTGTGACAAAATCAGTATCAAACAAATATGCAGACATATCTTCAAATGTATCACTAGGAGTGGCGTTCTCTGTGAAATCTACCTGCTCAGACTTCCTCTTGAGGTTGTTCGGATCGGGCTCTATCTGGGCAGGGATGGCGGCCTTCCCTCTCACAATGTCCCGCATCTCCTGGCAGAACTCATCCATCTCCCGTTTGAATGTAGCCTGTTGATCGGTAAGGAGGTGGGCTATGTCATCTAGGGCGGGGTTCTCATAGGGTGGCCCATGAGAACCTGACGGGTAGCCTCGCTGGTAGTGAGGCTGCTGCTGCTGCTGTTGTGGGTGAGATGGGTATGACTGTGGATGATGCTGCTGCTGAAGATGATCACGCCACCAAGAATGTCCCTGCTGATAGGGACGAGGACCAAACTGTTGTGACTGCTGCTGCTGCTGGGTATACACCGGGGGCTGTTGCTGCTGGCGATCTCTCTGATGGTTGTACTGGCCACCCTGTCCTGACGGCTGCTGCTGGGAGCTGGAACCTCCGGCCGACCAACGGAATTCAGGATGGTCTCGTCGGATACCGGGCTGGGGTCGGTCGTACCGAATCCCATTGACATCCATCAGCGGCCCTGACTCGTAAGGGGCTGGTGGGAGTACTTCCAGAGGCTGATCCGGCTGGTATACCACCATCTGTGTGTCCGGAGATGGCGGCGACTGGTAAGTGGGTTGCGGCTGCTGGTACGGCTCTGCCTGTACAAGGTGAACCTGTCTAGGCTGCTGGTGGCTGGAGCGCTAGGACAAGCTGCTACTGCTACTCGGATCGCCTCGTGCCTGAAGACGGGGCTGGGAAGCCGTCTGTGCCTCCTGGAGACACATGAGTTGTGTCTTTAGGTCACTCAGAGTTTGTGCCATCTGCTCCATCTGCGTGATGCCCTGGCACTGCTTCTTCTCAATGATCTCCATCCGGTCCAGCTTCTCGCTGATGATCCTCGTGTCGGCGGCTGTGGACTCGGCCTGTGCTGCTGCCGCTGACGAACTGGAAGGACCAGCGTCAACCCGTACTATCCTCTGGTACTGCACGGTCTGTGGCTGGGGTCGTCCCTATGTGTAGAGTCGGGTCTGGGACATCACCATATAGTTCTCGGCCATCTCCTCATAGATGGCCCAGACCAGATCATGATCCTTAGAGAAATAGGACGCGCCACAAGAAGCATTCACCAATTTCTGAAGCTCTAGTGTCAGCCCGCAGAAAAAACTCTGAACAAGGTTCGGCTTGGAAATCTCATGGTGCGGACATCTGTCAGTCAGCTCACAGAACCTCTCCCATGCCTCGTGGAACTGCTCGTTGGGGAGCATGAAGAAGTTACTGATCAGGGCTCTAGCTGCGTTCGTCCGCCCGAGTGGATAGTACTTGTTCAAGTACTCGGTGCGGAGCTGCTCCCAGGTGTAGACAAACTTCCCCAAGTGCTTCTTCCAGGTGGCTGCTCTGTCTGCTAAGGAGAAGGGGAAGGCAATCATGCGGATGGTGTCCTCGTCCACCTGTCTGTCGTGGACGGTGCTGCAGATCATCAAGAACTCCTGAAGGTGGAGATGGGGCTCCTCTGTGGCGAGCCCATGAGACCGGGGGAGAAGCTGCAAAATGTTCGGGGGGAACTTGAAGTCCCCCACGATGGCTGGTAAAACAACCCAATGATGCGTCAACGTCGATCCGGGTTGTGTAACTCCCGCATCGGTCTCAGCTGGTCCGGTGCTGCCGCAGCAGCGGCGGCTGCTGCTGCGGTTGCAGCTGCTGCAGTTGATGCTGCCTCATCGGGTCTCCTCAGCCCGTCTCCTGGCTCACGCTGGTCGCGAGCGGCTCTCAACTGCTCCATCTCACGCCTCATCTCTATCATGAATGCTCCCTGATCCCTCAACTGCTGCTGAACTGTCTCGAGGGAGGTGATCAGGGTGGAGTTGATCGCACCCTCGTCCATAATGAATGTCTATTGGGGCTGGGGACCTGTGGTGCGGTCGTCACTGCTGCTGGCCATGGTCTCTGCAAAAGCAAAAGACCCAAACTCAGGTGCTGATAAATCATCTGACAGTCTCTCCTATGGCACTGGTATCTCTGAACTGAAAGAAGGGGGATCAAGGGGGAACAGGGTGGAGTCGAACTCGGGTTCGGAGAGTGGGTCTCGGCTCTCGCGAACCAACCTAGATGAGCAGGCAGAAGCGCTGGGAAGAGGTGCAGCCAGAGGCTGCCTAAGAGACCTTCTGCCCATCATCTTGATGTGGCGAGTTGGGTGGATGGGATCTGGAATCAACAATGATCAGCAAGCAATACCCCAAGTTCACCTACTCAACGTGAGCTGGAGACCGTAAAGGTTCGGCCAATTATCTTGTCAGTTTATATTAGGTGAACAAGTCAAGATAGCAGAGTGATTAACGTGACCTGTTGGGAATCCAATCCGAGACTGTCCCGTATAAAAGGTCGGTAGTCTGATCGGGGCTCGGATATGGCTCTAGCCTAGTGTGCGGGTCACTCTCTCGCGCAAGCAAACCAGACAAGGAGGGGGTTGCTCTCCCCAAGATAAATTTTTTGGTGTGGTGTCTTTTAGGGTCAATAGAGTTAGCAGTCCCAAATTTTATTGTTTTTCTTTTTAGGTATTTTTCAAATAAAAGCAAATGCCTAACGAATTTTTCGGTTCTCCTAGTTATTTAAGTCCAAAAATCAGGGGGGAGAAATCAAAAAAGCCGATGCACGAGAAAATCAATGATGCATGCAGAGTAAGAGATGCATATCTGACTCTAGCAGTCTACATACAAGATGATCCGCGCAGAATTTAAAGACTGAAATAAAACTACCTAAATGATACAGGCGGAAATCCGAGCCCTAAGCAAGCAGTTCTACTCGAAAGAACGTCTAGTCGACCGCCAATCTTCAATCCAATAGTCTGGTCTAGGCTCACCCCTCCTCCTCTTGACAAATCGAGTTTAGGAGCAGCGCTTGGCAGGGTGGGCTCGTGGTGCATAGGCTCAAAGGTAGTGGATAGACTATTTTATTAGATTTTTATTCTTGGTCCAATTACCGATCTATAGGTACAGGCAGAATTATTAAGGTGTTTGGATCCAATTTATTACGTCACAGTCAAGCAAAAATCCTAAGGCTAGGGGATGAAAACCGCGAGAAACCGAATAGGTAGAAAATAAATAAAAACCGCGAAGAAAACCGTGTGAAAGCCGAGGAGTCCCCCGAGCACACCGATGCTCGGCGAAACAGACCCTGAGAGTCTAAGTCTGGCTGAGAGAGTCCTGTCCCTGTTTTATTACAACAATAATTCAAATAAGATGAAAATAAAACCTAATATACTCTAATCTAATCCTCCCACACTCGGCTGCCTCCTCGTGCTCTCCTGCAGCTCCGTGCAGAAGGGAGCCACCTCCGATAGCTGCGGTTGTGTTGTCTCCTCGAAAGTCTCCTCCTCGGTCCTCGGGTCCTCACAAGCAAGCAAAAGAGTGTCACAGACCAGATAGAAATAAAGAATATAAAATAAGAAAAAGAAAATAGGGTATATATGAAAAAATAGAAATAAAAATAAACAAGCAAAAACAACCAAAAATAAAATAAAAGAAAATAAAGAAAAATAAAAGAAAATGAAAATAAGAGAAAAACAAAAAGCCGCGGACGAAACAAAAAGTAGTGGAAAGCCACGAAAAAGAAAACAAAATAAAATAAAAATACAAATGACTACTAAGCCGTACTCCCCGGCAACGGCGCCATTCTGATGAGCGAATCCGACGGACTAAGGTAAAGTATCTCACTAAGGTCGTTGTGACCTCAGACACTCGGGACTCAGAGCTCAATCAAGAAAAATAATCAGACCAGCAATAAGAGATGAAAATAGATAGAAATCAAAATAGCGGTCTCGCTATGATATTAACCTGGTATAGCACCCAGGATCGAACTCAAGGAGCACGAGATGGCCTTGCAGCCTACAAGTAGTCTGAAAATAAAGAAAATAAAAAAAATTGGTGGATTTCAAGATTTTTATATTTTTTTATTTTTAATTATGAAGAAAATAAGAAAAAGGCAAATATAAACAACTTCAAGCAATTATTTAATTACTCAAAAATGCTCTAAAAATTCAAACAAAATTTTTTTATGATTTTTTATATTTTTTTACTATTTTTGGTGAATTGTTTAGGATTTTATGATTTTTATAGAATTTTATAAAAATATAAGAAGGCAAAAAGACTATGTTGTTGTTCAGCCATGCTTCAAGTACTAATTAAAAATACTAAATGGTCTTTTCAAAGCCTGGAAGTATTTTTGCTGGAAAGTATAAACAAAAAGGAAAAATTAGGAAAAAGGTTTATTAATTTTTGAATTTTCTATGAATATTTAGAATTTTTATGGGTTTATTAAGATTTTTTAGTTCTTATGGTTTTTATAAATCTAAAAATAACCAAAACTGGTCAAAAAATCAAACACACAAAAACACACAAAATCTGATTTTTTTGTAATTTTTAAAGAGGTTTTTATATTTTTTATGAATTTTAAATCTGAACAGGCAGAAAATTAAGGGTTTTGAATTTTAAAAAATCCTAAAAATGCTCAAAAATGTACCCAAAAATTGGTGAAAATTTTAAACAGTGGCAGGAGACACGTGTTCAATTTTTACTCAATTTGGATTAATTTTGCTATTTTATTAAAATCAAAAACACACAAACAGTACACAAGGACCTAGTTGCAATAAAATAAGTCCTAAGGCTGGAAAGGTAACAAAATCAGAAGCTCTGTGGGTCCTCGTGCAATTTTTCTAAGTTCCCCACGCGCGCGGCACATGGGCTAGCACTGAGGGACCCAAATGTAAAGAAACGTAAGTCCCCAGACTTATTAGCAACAGGTGCTAAAAGTCTAGGGGCTAAGTCGTAAAAAGCCCAACAAATTCAGCACATGTCGAATAACTTCATTCACAAGGGCATAAGTGCAATTAACAGAAAATATTTCTCATTCAATAACAAATAGAAACTACAAGCCCATGTCTTGCAAATTCACCAAAACATCACGTGACGATGCACGTGTCCAACATATATAGGGGTAGAAATGCAATTAAAATAAACAACAAGGTCCTAAGTGCAAATGTTCCAAAATAAAATGAACTCTATAAAATATTTACAGGACTAAATGATAAAACAAAACAGAAGGGGGCCTAAGTGATATTTACCCCTTATTATCCGAGGGTTGAGGACGCGCCACGTGGGGTATCCAATAGCTGCGGGTAGCGGCGCCTCAACGAAGGGCCTCGGCTCTGATCAGACGGTGGAGGGCTCGCCACGTGGAGGATCCGACGGCTACTGTATGCTGTGGCGAACCCTTCATCGGGATTGACGGTCCAGATCCAACCTTCGATGATCGAATGGTTGTCTGTTGCTCCTCAAATGGACGCCGTGGATCACAACTGGAGCGGCGAGGCTGGATGGACGGCTGGGGAAGGTCCTCCAAGAACAGGTGGCTGGCGAACTTCGCCGGCCCAGAACTCGTACGGTGAACCTCCCCTGCTGCTGCTAAGATGCGGACGAGCTCCGCCTTGATGCTCCGCAGATGACGAGCTCTTCCGATGATGCCAGGAGGCTCCGAAGAGCTTCGGCAACGAAGGCGGAGCTGGGGCTCCTGTGCTGAACGTGAAGACCCCCAGATGGGCCTCGTCTGACCTGGAAAATGACACATGAAGCTTGTTGGGTCGAGGGCAATGTGCCTCGACCCGGTTAGAGGCGGTGTGGTGGTCGGATGAGGCGAGATGGTCGATCTCCGACGAGGCGTCGGCTGTGAAGATCGAAGTCCCTGCTCCGGGGTGAGTCAGGGGGTGCGAGTGGGTGCAGAAGGTGCGGAAAAGTCTCGTGGGTGTGAGGGTCGAGTCCGATGATCGAGAAGGTGACTGAGATGGTCGGAATCGATGGTCGACGACGAAAGATGGATTTGGGCGTAAATGAAAATTCGAGAAATGTAGAAAGAGTCAGGCTTACCGGATGGCTGAGTTCGACTGTGGAAGAGCTCCTGGAGCTCCTGGTCTTCGCCTCGAGGGTCGTCGAGGCCCGAGGCTCAAGCGCTGCTCCTGGGCGGCGCACGGCGACGATGAGCTGCCGGATTAGTGGTTGGGGCACCTCCTCCTCACTGCGACACCACCCGCGGCTAGTTGTCACTCTAGGGAAGGTAGTGGAGATCCTGGGATGGGAAGGCGGAGCCAAAAATGGTCTGAATGGTGCGGCGGAGCTGCGGTTATATATGGCTAGGGGTCCGAGAAGATGGGAGTCGGATGATCTGATCGGAGCTCGGATCCCCAAAACCCACCCCGGGCGTGGATCTCGGATGATCAAGGAAGGATTAGGACCCGGGGTTAAGGGGTGTGGCGATCGGATCGAGTGGGAAGAATTAGGAGAAAACGGGTCGGGGCAACAGGATCCGCCTCTGGTGATCCTGGGGGGAGAGTTGACCATGGGTCAACATCCCCCGTGGACCAATCAGAGCGTGCCACTTATTAATTATTTGTAAATTAAATAGTAAATAGTAAATGGTCGAATTTTGAAAAACTCAAAACATGAAAAATGTTCCTTTTATTTTAAATTAATTTTTGGTGAATTTTATTTATTTTTTTTGAAATAAAAATTAGGTATTTACAAAATATGATTATTATATATAGGTATATACACTATACATTTTTAATTTTTGATTTTTAATTATTTATTTTTGTACATTTTATTCCAATTTTATATTTTATTAATTTATAGAATAAAATTTGGAATATTATGATATTTTTATTTTATTTTTGTTATTTATTTACAAGGGTGAAATAAACCCTTTTATTTATATACATATATGGTATATATACAATGAAGGCTTGGATTTTTATTTTTATTTCTTTTTATTTTTGTTTTTATGATTTCTATTTTATTTATTTACAGTGTGGAATATGTACATATTTTATTGGATTTTTATTTATTTATTTATAGGGGTAAATAAATAAATAAATATATATATATATGGTTTTATGTACATGGTGTATATACAAGGGTGAAGGGATTTTTAATTTAATTTTTATTTTTCCATTTTTATTTTGATTTTTTATTTACAAATATATACACATGAATACAAACCCATTTTTATTTTAGTTTAGAGGGAAATATTTTTATTTATTTATTTATAGGTATATGTACACAATGTGAGCTTCCTTATCTCTCTCTACTTGGGTTTTTATGCGGTCAGGCCCATGCTGAGCCCTCCCTTGAGATTAGATCGCTCAATATTTATTCTAAATATCTCCCTCTTTTTCTTTTATTTCTTTATTCTTTTATTTATGCACAAAAACATGCTAATTATTCATTTTTACACAATGCATGCTGAATGCTAATTATTATTATTTACATATATCTACATGTGTTTTGCAAAGGTTTTGTAGCTAAAATAAAAGAATAAAGAGTGATGAATGGGTATTCATCAGATGCGTACCTCGAGTTGTTTATATTTCTTATTCTATCTTCACCTATCTTTTCTTCTTTTCCTTTTTAGTGTTCTTTTTCTATAAATAAGGTGTCGCCCCTTTTTGTCAAACTTCTATGTTTAGGAAGTACCTTGTCCTAAGTATAGGGGGGTCTGCACCACGATTTCTTTCATTCTTCGATCCTCTTCATTATCTCCTCTTCTTGTATATACTTAGGGATATCTTACCCTAAGTATAGGGGGAGACAGTCTGAGTACGATATGTTCATTCTCACCCTTGACCCTCCCTGCTTTGTATACATTATGTTATAATTAGGATTATTTGATCCCGAGCATAGGTGGGACGGTCAAGTTCTCATTCGTTCATTTCTTCGTTCATTCATTCCTTAAGCTTTCCTATACTCAGTACGAGTTATGTCTTCTCTTTTATCTCTGATCTATGAGGACATAGCTTAAGTTATGTATAAGGGGTCGTATATACTCCGTATATACTTTGGCCATAACTCGTACTTTCATATTTTTTTAATAATAATTATGGCTAAAAATACTGATTAATTCAATAAAAATCACTTAAAAAAGATGCATATCATTCCTCAAATTCTTTTTGTAATGTGTGATTAATAAATAAAGTAAAAATATTTTTGCAAAATGTTTGAAAAATTGTTTGAAAATCTTTTTGGAAAAATCTTTTGAAAACAATTTGGAAACATTTTGTTCATTTTCAACCTTTGTAAAAATTCTTTTGTTTGTAAAATTATTTTCTTTGTGTGAAATAAAAATGTTTGAAAAAAGATTTGCAAACGATTTTGAAAATGGTTGCAAAAATATTTTGAAAAATTCATATATACTGTTTGAAAAACCTTTGCAAAATGATTTTCAAATCAATGTAAATGTTTGTAAAAAGTGTTGTAAAAAATATTTTGGACTATAGTTTTCAAAAATTGATTGTAAAATGATTTTGAAATATGTTTGAAGAATATATACAACACACTAAAAGTCGTTATTAACTATATATATATATAATCAATCACTTACCCCTTGTAAATTCTAAAAAACCTATTTTTTGTTAATATAAGAAGCATCCCTTTGTAAATATTTGTACCTAGTTTTTATCCAAATTTTTTTGTTTTAAAATATCACAAAAACATTTGCAAAACTAAAATACCAAAAACATTTGCAAAATCTTTTTGAAAAATATAAAAAATGCATATGCATCACCTTTTCAAAAATCCCTAAAAGTTCAAAATCTTTGAAAATTGCCTCACAAAAATATTTTCTACATAGCATAACATTCGCATAGCATTCGCATTTTTTTTATTTTTTTCGGATTGAGTTTGGTAATTGAACAAGTATAAGTAAAATCTGAAGATTTGAGCTTGGTTGGACCTTAAATCTATCTAATATCAGGAATAGTATATGAGCTGGAATTGAGGTACTTCAGGTCTAGTTGACTTAATTCTTTGAGGATCATGAGACTTGGTTCAATCGGTTATTAACTACCTAAGTAGAGTATTTCGGAGCACACGCACGACTCTTGCTGATAATGACCTAACTTGGACACCTGCACCATTCACTTGGCTCATCTTAGTTGGAATTGTGAGGGGATTGGATTTGATGGTATGAGACGCACATAAGTGGAAACATTTGTCCTCGTCTAGGGAGGGAAGTGCACCCTAACCCGCCCAATAGTAGTGACATCTGAAGATAGGAGAGTGTGGGTTGTAATAATGCTTCAAAAGAGGGATAGTCTACTGGCTCATAAAGAAAAACTCCTTATGTAAATGCTGTTGTGAGTAGTATTTCAAAAAAAAGAAGCAAAAACTCCAAAAAAGTGGAAATACTTGATTGAAAATAAAATGCCTACGGAGCGTATATATTCGTATAGTCAATAAGCAAGCTTGAGCTTCAAAGTCAAATATGTGAGCATGCTGCTGGATGACTTGACTACACTGGTCTTGCATCCTAGGATAGGTAGCTACACTGGCTACTGTCCATTCTTCTCTTCACCCCTCCTCTTGAGCTGGTTGTCACTTGAACTTACAAGGGAATACCCCTCTCCTCAAGGAAGGAATTGCTGGATCTGGGTTGTCATGCTGGAGAAGTCAGTCTCTTTGTCATTTCAGTTGGGGAGAGCCACTATCACATACACTGCATGAGTTGAAGTATTCTGACCTGGTTGTTTAGGAGACTTGAGAAAAGTTTTGGGATTTTCGAAGGTTGTTGGATTTCAAATCCAAATCTCAATATGGTTCCACCCGCAATAAAATTTCAAAGGTCTGACTTAAGCTCCAAACTTTGATTTTGTGAGGACAAGTTTGATAAATAAACTTAATCCAATTTCTTTCCTTTTCTTTTCTTCATTTTTCTTTTTCTGCACTTATTCCATGTGTTTTCTAGGGACTAGCAAAGGCAAGTATAGGGAGGTGATGAATATCCATTTCATCACCTTTATTCTATCATTTTGGCCTGAAAACCCCTAGTAAATGCATGTAAATACCTCTAATTTATGCATTTTAATATTCATGCATCATTGTGTAAATAGTATATAAAATACTATTTTTAATGCCAAAATTATAGAATAAAGAAAAGAAAAATAATAAAATATTGAAGATAGATCATGACCCTAAACCCCGAAACCTAGGCATCTCGATGATTAGGTCGACAAGGAATAAAGTAGGGGGATATAAGGGCCATTTATTCAATAAAAATCCCTTTTATTTATTCATTTATTTGTTTAATTTGTGACCTATTTTATTTTCCACTTTTTATACTTCAAATAAAGTAAAATTTGTACATGAAATTTGTAGATAATAAAATATAGAAAAATACAAAATTTATTTTATACACAAATAATATACAAAATGAAAGATACAGTCTAAATAAAATTCCAAAATCCCAAGATCCCAAACCCATATCTCTCAAATTAAAACTCAAAATATATCAAAATCACCTTTCATTGTATATAACTTTTAATAACTTATTTATTGAAGGTTGTTTCATATTTTTTAGAGTTAAGGTGTGAAGTTAGATTTTGGACCTCTATTGTATACTATACCCGATTAAAATAATAATTTTATTTATTATTTATTATATTTATATTTATATTTTTATAATTTTGTAAATATTATTTATAATATATGTACACATTAAAACCAAAATAAAACCATAAAGAAAACACTAAACTGAAATACCTATTTAAAATACTTAGGTAAAATCACTTATAACTATATATAATAAATAGACTTATTTATTTAAGTATATATTACATCAGAAAATATAATAAAAATATATTTAAGTATATCAAAATAAGTTATAATTATATAGTATAATAAAATAAAATGTAAAACAAAAATAAAATAAACAAAAATATTGATAAAATACCTATAATATAACCCTAAAAACTAACTACTAAATATATACTCCAATAAAAAAATAAATATCATAATAAAATAATTCAAAAAATAAACATGTTTTATTTTATAACCAAAAATAAATAAAATCATTTTCTATTTATTATCTATTTTCCAATATTTTCTGGCTTGGTTTTTCCTTGTTGGTCCACGTGGACCAACCAGGCTTCTGCGACAGTTGATCTCGATCAACTCTCTAACCGAGGCTATGTAGCGTGACTCCCCTATGTTTTGACCCTACTTCTCGATTTTTTTGGAGGCTAATTCGTTCACTATTAAGGGATGATTCCTTCTTGGATTTTTGACCTCGATCTTTGCTCTTACACACCAGCTCGTTATCTTGGGGGTTGCATCAATGATCTGCTAGATCTCCCTCGATCTTCAACCCGACTCCACTCTCTGTATAAAATATCGCCTCCTTCAAAACTCAACTTTTTAATCCCTCTTCTGCCTTCTAAACCCATCTTTGAGCTTTGTGAAGGAGTCCTGGTAACAGCAGGAGTCTCCTCCGCTTGAGCACACGAGGTTTGGCGTTGAATTCGAGGCCGGTTCGCTGCTCTGCCGTCGTGCTCCGTCGCAGTCATTTCTTGGTGCACACGGTCGGTGAGCTTCTATTCTTCTCGTACTTTTCGATTCTGTAGCATAGCTATAGGCTAGAGAGCATTTTGATTTGGGTTCAGTCTCGATTTTTCCACAAACCTTCCACTTTTTCTCCCTCATCGGAGCTCGCTGCTCTGTCGTCGCATTCCCCTTTTTTCGGACATGCTCTGCATAACCATTCGTTGTCATCTTCTTTCCCCTCATGTGTTGAACATCCCATGCACAAGAATTCACCTCGTTCTCACACAGAACGGGAAACCCACTTCTCCTCCTTCACTGCTCGTCGGAGAAGCTTCACCACACCACCTACTGTCCATCCGAGCACCTGAAGCTCCCTGGAGCTTTGGGTTTTTGTCTTGAGTAACCCCTGCAGGAAACAGCCAAGGAGGAGATCCTCGTTAAGGCTCACTGATGCAGGTTAGAGGCTCCGGGTGGAGGTGCCCCGCCAAACCAACCAAGACCTTCTCGTGCCATTTTGCCACCTTCCACCGGTACAGGAGGATGTAAGGCTTCTTTTGAAGCCTTCAGGAGTAGGAGAGGAGCAGTCTTCCTTGAGCTTTGGCTGATCGAATTTCATCCAGCCCCAGTTCATCACGTGTTCATCCAAGGGCCCCCACAACCGTTAAATAGGGCCGAGATCTTCTAGGCGTGCAGCCTCCGTCCGATCACGCGTCACTAACATCGTCCGACTTTCAGCCACGATCTAATATTGGCCATGCATTCATGAAGCGTCTTCGGTAAACGTGGACGTAACATGTGGCTAAGTGACTGCATCTCGACCGTCAGCTCGCGTGCATGAGTTGGGTATTTTGCATCCCTCACCCAGCTAGTTTTTGTATTTAGTAATTAATCTATAAACTTTCCTCTGTTGTTCTAATGTATTTTATAATTTGACAAAAAGGCTCCTAGACTTCTGTTAATTGCAATTCAGTCCTCGCCACATCACCTCACGTGATGCTCCACGTGAGGGGACATTTTGCAGAGGACCCCCTAGTCTTTGGTGTATTTTTGTTTAGTCTCGAAACATTTTTATTACATTAAATATTTTTGGTGAAATTTCAGTTTGGCCTTTGGCTTATTTTTATTTGCAAAAACACCCTTACCAGTATTGCATTTTCTCTTTATTTATTGTATTTCTTTAAATAGCTATTAAACCCCAAAAATTCCCCAAAAATACATGTATGCTCATGATTGCACACATTTTCATGCACGTTCGCAAGTTTAAGACTTTTATAATATTTATTAAAATCAAAAAGTGCCCTTTTTATCCCTGTTTGCAATTAGAAACCCATAAAAATGTAAAAACATTTTGAAAAATTCCCAACAAAAATACTTTGTCTATTTATGTATTTTTAACCTTTAGACCAAAAATCACTAAAAGATATAAAAGAAAACTCAAAAAATTGAAAAAACCTAAAAATACTTATAAAAAATTATAAAATTCTCTAAAAATCCAAAAATTATATTTTCTCTTTATTGTTTTTCTTTATATTATTATCTTTATATTAAAATTAGTTTGGAGAATTTTTTCTATTTTCTATTTTTATCTCCATTTTAAGTTCAGGCATTTAAGTAAACCCTCTTTTAGGGTATTTTTGAATTTGAAAATATATAACAAATAGCAAAAAATCCTAAGAAATCACAAAAACAGTAAAAATTAATTAAAACCCAAAATATTTTATTTTCTTTTTCGATTATTTTTTTTAATATTTATATCTATATTAGTCATTACTGTATATATACTCTGTATATAGCCTTATATAAAAATATTAAAATAATAATATAAAATTACAAAAATATAAAATTACAAAAATACAAAAATAAAAATAAAAACACGAAGAAAACTTATAAAAATATAAAATAAAAATAAAAATACAAAAATATAAAACAAAAAATAATAAAAAACTTAAAAATTTAAAAACCCACAAAAATTGCATCTTGGCTAAGTAGTTGAGTGATAATGTATGCTTTGATTTCATATCTTGCCTTCTCTATTCCCTTGCTTCTTGTGTTGGACCCATACTTTCTTGGCATTATACATTCTTAGTAAGGTATAATAAATTTCAATGCTTGCTCTTAATTATTTTATTATATGTGTGGGTTAATTGTTGGAACAACAAGAGGATTCGAGTAGTCGCCTTAGCGATAGTGAGCCTGATTTCTCAGGCCATTATTTGGCGACTCCCATCTTTTTATTTTTCAGCTACCTGTATTACTTCAAGACGGTCCCATTCACATTATCTTTTAATCACCCACTCTGCTACGGGAGACCGTAGTTCCCTTACTGAGAAGTGGCTACTCATTTTTAATATTAGTAGTTATAATCGTTGCTCAAGAAAAATTTTAATTTTTTTATATTTTTATGGGAATTTTGAATAAGGTTAATAGTTACAAAACAGTTAGTCCCTCAATTTTGAAAACATTTTGAAAATATTTTCCAAATAATGTCACGCATAATATAAAGTTTTTCAAAACTTTTTTTAAATGATTTTTCTAATGAGTCAAATCTCCATTTTCAAATCATTATCAAATATTTTTAAAACAACGTCACATAGTTAGAAAATTTTCAAAGTATTTTATAAATATTTTTACGAAAATCGATTCAAAAATATTTATCACATAGCCAAAAAAAATCAAAAAATTCAAAATACGAGCTATGAATAATGTATATATACAATATGTACAGTATACCCCATATACTTAACTTTTTATATGTCCTCATAGCACAGAGTTATATGAAGCCGTAGCTTAGGTTAAATACAAGGTGATATAGCAGAACTTACTTAGATGCTCCCCCAATACTTAGGTTAAATAACCTAAGTATAAGAAGAACAAGAAGAAGAAAGCAAATACTTGACTCAGGTTCCCCTATACTTAGGTTGTAAGTAACCTTAGTATTGGATCTGCAATAAGGGTGGAGGGACCGTGGTGAATAGTTAGTGGTTGTACAAGGTTCACCCAATTTTAATGCTGAAGAGTAGCATAAGTATTTGGATGTGGAATTTAGGATGGGGAACTTGGGGTTAGTCAGGGTAAGAGATGGAGTTGATCTACAGAGATGAATGAATTTGCGGATATAGGGGAATGGATCATCTAGGTTTACAGGAGGGGTGAGATGAATAGTCATCCAAGGCTCAATCATTCAAGCAATACCCTTGATTCACCAACACACACATGAGGACCACGAAGGTTCGATCATATTTATCTTGTCTATTTTTTTAGTGATCATCCAAAATTGAAGTCCATCAGGTTTTGGGTACTATCCTAAGGATGCATCCTCACATCTCAATAATCAATCACAAGCTACGTATAATGAGGGTATTGTTCTCCCATAATCCAAGGTTGTTTTTATTCCATTTTATTTGATCAACTTGCATTGTAGTCTCAATTTTAACTTGGGGTTATCATTGTATTAATTTGCAAGCACAAATCAAGCAATCATCGTCTAATCAGCCATTCCTAATTTCCTTTAATTTCCTAAGTTATAAATCAGGGGAAGATCGGGAGAAAGCCAATGCATTCGTGAAAACCATGATGCATGTTTGAGAGAGAACTTACAGTGGCCCCAACAATCTCTATGCATGTGAAAGACTGTATTTAAATTTTACACTACATGCATGCAAGTCGAAGAAACCGCACCCTAACATGCTTCTATTAGCAGGAAAGAATTCAATTGATTTGGCTAAGTGAAGCGATGTACATGTCTCTCATGAATTATGTGTGTCCTACCTACGAAATGGCACATAAAATATGAGAAATAAAACACACAACGGAGAGTTGTGTTACTAACCCTAGGTCGACTCTCAAGTGAAGCCCCACCCGAGATAGGGGTGTAATGACTTCACACACCACATGCTAGGTTCAATTTTTATTTACAAACGTGAGACCTCGAATGAGGACCGCTAGAAATGCAAGTGTTACACATTTTTACAAAACAAATGCATGAATAAAATGTCCATTAATCTCCTTATTTCTCTTGAGTTTCTTATGCAGCTCCTCGTAGAGGGAGCTCCCAACTCCACGCCTCCATGCAGATCGAGCGTCCTCCATCTCCACAGATCCTGCCATAAAAGAAAAATATTTGAAAAATTTCAAGAAAATTAATCAACAAAAATGATGCAAACTACAAGAAAACCTATATTTTTAAAAATAATCGGCTCAAAAATAATACAATAAAATCAAATAAATAAATAAGGATGAGTAGTGTCCCCTGCAATAGCGCCATTTGATGATGTGAAAATCCGCCTCTTTAGTAATCGGTAATTGTAATATAGGAGACAGATTTTAATTCGTCAAAAACCACAATCTTTGAATGTTGTTGAGAATTTTTACTTAACAAGCCTACCATGGTTGAACATAGGGACACGAGTCTCCTCATTTATTTATAGGAAATTAAAGATTAAATTTGAGTGAACAAATTCATTGATTTAGGTATTCATATGTATATACAAAATACACCACAACATGATCAAAATGTATAAATAATATGATGTAAGTAATGAATGAAGTAGATGATGCAAGATAATAAGGCCCAGAAGATGATAATGCATTTTTTATTAATTTTTATGCAAGATAAAAGTGTACAAGATTCAACCGAGAATATGATGCAATATGCGATTTGCACTTTTGATTTTTAGCAATAAAATAATGCAAGATGAAATGCCATGCTATGCATGAAATAATATACCCTAAATTAATCAGTTTCATTGAGAAATCAAAAGTGAGTGAATTCCAATAGCAACTAAGGCATAAAAATAATTTATGGTATTTAAAATAAGTACGAGTGACACTTGAGAGATCTAGAATTTAACACATTAAATTTTATGTCAGATTAGAAAGATAAGCATGCCATTATGAAGTGAATAAAATTTGCAATCCGATGAAATTGAAATAACCTGAAAATGAGTTCATATGCTCAAGACATTAAATAAAGAGTGCAAGGCATAAATGCAAAGAAAACATGAAAATAAAATGGACAATATATGCAATTTGTCCCTGCAGGGCATACTCGTAATATGAATAAGGCAGCAGGGTCCCCACGTAATTTGCCCAAGCGCAGTACATGAGGCACGCGCACTTGGAGAGGAACATTTTACAATTCCATACCCTTTGCAGGGCAGGAATGCAATTTTCCTAGCCCGCACACGTCTACACATGTGCGGGCCAGGCTCGAGAGGCGAGCAGAGTTCAGATCGTGGCTTGGTAGGTGATAAACACGAATTTATCGTATATCTAAAAAGTATGTCTCACACAAGGCGGAGACTACCGAGGTCGTTGCGGTGACCCACAATAAAATGTATTTAATCAACAATTAACCCACACTATAGATCAACAATTAGAAATAAATGTGGAGTTAAAATTTATTTTTAACTCTGCACAAAAGATGTATAGAAAGCAAGTATGCAGAGAGTTCGAACACAGAGAGCAAACAAGGTAGATCAAAAAGATGTGTGTGAGTGAATGTGAGTGATGTCTACACTATGCAAGCAAATAATTTTTGTGGGTTTTTAATTTTAAATGTTTTTTATTTTTAATTTTATATTTTGATTTTTAATTTTCTGATTTTTATATAATTTTATATTTTATATTTTTTTCTTTTTTCAATATTGGAATATAAAAAAAACAATGTAATAGAAGGGATAGCGAAATATTTATAATAATATGCAAAAATAGCTAAAAATTCAGAAATAAAATATTTTTGGTATTTTTATAATTTTCTACTGCTTTTGTGATTTTTGGGTGTATTTAAAAATATTTTTGGCATTTTTAAACACTGAAATAAACCAAAACAGTAAAATAGCTACTGGTTGAGGGTAAAATGGGCATTAAAAATACAAAACATCCACAAAATTTTTCCAAACTATTTTTCAAATAAAGATAATAAAAACATGAGACTACAGAACTTGAGTTTACAATTTTCGGAGTTTTCTGTGATTTTATAGATTTTTTTGAAGGTTTTGAGTATTTTTCGAATTTTTAAGGTTTTTCTTTTGCAATTTTTAGTGTTTTTTGGATTGACATTAAAATAAGATAAAATAGATAGTAGGGATTTTTTCGGAATTTTTCGAGGTATTTTACTATTTTTTAATATTTTCTAAGCTAGACATTAGGCAAAAAGCGAGTTTTTGATTTTTAATAAAAATTAAACGCAATAAAATCAAAAACTAAAAATATAGCGTTGAAGTACAAACACACATGAGTTTAAGTTTAATTTTTGAGAATGTTTCGATTCAAAATGAGGTTTCAAATAAATAAGACAAGTTCACAAAAATATCACAGCCTGGCAGGGGTATAAGTGCAATTATCAGAACATCCAGGGGCATACATGCAATTTTCGCACAAAAATAACACTGAATATTTAATTTCCAGGACCAAATACAAATTATAAAACCCGCAGGAGTGTCACAGCAATTTTCCCACCAGGGCGCGTGACTTGCACGCGCCTGGCGAGGACTGAGATGTAATTTCCACAGACGCTGGGGGTTCCTATGCAAAATTTCCAAAAATATAACACTTAATATAAATGTCCTGGTACTACAAGGAAATACTAAAAGGGCTAAGGGCCTCAATGCAAAATGCCCGCACCTCACGTGTACAGGTCACGTGAGGTGACGTGGCGGAGGACGTTTGTGTAAATAAAATAAATGCGAGGGCCGACTTGCAAATTTTACAAAAAAATTTTACACTACATATGAAAGTTTGTAGATTAAATAGTAAATACAAAATGCGCAGGGGTTAAGATGCAAAATACCCCTCACGCGCGATCCAATGGCAAAGACGATGCCACTTATCCACGTGGCGAGCTGCGGGCGGCCGATGACGCTTCGACGATGCACGGCTGGGATGAGATCCTCCTTGGTTGATCGAACGGTCGAGGTGAAGGAGAATTGGACGGTGGCTATGCAACCTGGAGTTCCTTCCACGATCCGACGGTGGAGAGGCAATGACCAAGAACAGCGTTGGACGCCGGTGAGGGCAAGCTTCGTCGTGCGAGATCTCCGTCCTCCGGTGGCGATTGGGCTTCAAAATGGATGTGGAGGCTCCTGAAGGTCTCCTCTTCCTTCTGGAGGCTTCAAAAGACCTTGGCGACGGCCGAGGTGCTCGTTGGTGACCGGCGGAGCTGGGAGGGCTTTGCGAGCTCCGGCGAGGGTGCAAAATTGCCTCCAAGCGCGAGTGAATGTGCCTTGACCTGCAAAAAGGATTAGGAGGTCCAGGGAAAAATGCCTGGACCTTAGGTTGGCTGATTCGATGCGAGAAGCGACGGGGGTGTGACTGGCCGGAGTTGCGCTCCGGCGAGGGTATGCGATTTGGCGAAATACCTGATGGATCTCGAAATTTCTTGAGGGCTTTCGCTCCTAAGACTAAGGCTAATCTAATGAACGAAAAAGAAAGGGATGAAGTGGTCCTCAATGGCCGGAACCAGAGGAAGAGATATACCTCGATCGTCAGTGTTGCGGGAGGTGGTGGAGACGCCTTTGACCTTGAACGCCTTGGCTGATGAGCTCGCGGTGGAGCTGTCACCTCCAGGAAGCTTCAGAGCGCAAGAGAGGTGGAGAGGGGTGGACCAAAGGGACTCGATTTTCAAATTGAAGTTGGGGGGTTCGTTTTATGTGGTTTGACCCAAGGTGACAGGAGCTCAAAGAACGAGGCACCACATGTGCGTTGATGATCCGCAACCCAAGATGAAGCTTGGGCGGGCATCCTTGATGGAAGGGCTACAAAAGTCGTGAAGAGAGTTTCATGCTTTGATGAAAGGGGTGACCTCGAAAAAATGGTGAAGTTGGGTCAAAACTTGCTTCTAACAGGCGCACATGGGTGGAGGGCAGGCAGTTGACCAGAGTCAACAAAGACCGCCCCTTGGTTGGTCCACGTGGACCAACCAGGAAAAACCCTGAGAAAATGGTTTATTAATTCATTTAAAATAGAAAAAGGCTGAACTAAATTATGATTATTTAATAAAAAATATTCGTTATTTTATGTAGTATTTTATTATGACTTTTAATCTATTTTATGAGGTATATTTTTATGAGTTTACTTTTTAGCCCTTTATAGGTATAATACCTATATATTTTAGTCTTTTATTTTTATTCTGTGTATTTTAATTTTATTATTTTTGTTTATTATTATACAAAATTATAAGATACTTTTGCACACATGAATATATTTTTATTTTATTTTTCTGATGTATTTTGTGTATTTAATAAAATATAAGTAAGTAATGTATAGGTAAGGGTATAGGTACTATACCTATGTATCACATATGTAAGTATTTTATTTTGAGTTTTATTTAGGATTTTATTCCAATTTTAATGTACGTAATTATTATAAGTAATATTTACAAGATTATAAAAATATAAAAATATAAAAATAATGAATAAATAATAAATTGAATATTTTAATCTGTACAAGTATACAATAGGGGTCCAAAACTCAACTTTCAAACCGTAGCTCCGCCAAATGCAAAATCACCGCCATTAAATAGCTTATTTTATACTATATACAATTAAAGGTGAGTTTACTGCATTTGGATTTTCAGTTGTGAGATACGGGTCTGGGAAGTTGGGATTCTGGATTTTTATTCAGACCATAACTTTTTATCTGTATATTATTTTTCTGTGAAATCAATTTTGTATTTTTCTTTATTTAATTATCTACAACTTTCATGTACAAAGTTTCTTTATTTGATGATAAAAAGTGGAACCAAAAATAGGCCCCAAAATGAATAAAGAATGAATAGAATAATATAGGTATTTGACCCTTATCTCCCCCTACTTTATTCCTGGTCGACCTATTCATCTAGATGCCTAGGTCTTGGGGTTTTGGGTCATAAAATATTTACAATATTTTATTCTTTTTCTTTTCTTTTATTTATTCTATAATTTTGGCTTTAATTATTGTATTTTATACACTAATGGAATGCACATGCATGAATGCGAAGATGCTAGATTTAAGGCTATTTACAGGCATTTTCTAGGGTTTTTGATTCCAAAATGATAGAATAAAGATGATGAAATGTGGATTCATCAGTAGGCTCCAAGATCGGAGGCCACATGGCATGGCCTCTACGCTTCGGATCATGTTCAGTTCTCCCGAGCTAGGTGCTTCGTGGTCGAGGCTGGGAGTTCATCAAGACCATCCGATCTAGATGATCAGATGGTAACTACACATCTTTGTTCCTCATCAGCGTCGCCAACTGTGACAGACTTGGTGGGGCTCAGTGAACCCTCCGTTCATCTGCCTGCTCCTTACTGATGTGAAGAAGATCGGGGCACCCTTACGATAGATCCACGAAGGTCCTAGAGAAACGGGCGATCAACAAGGATTCCTGGAGTGGTGAGAAGACGGGGGTTCATAAGAGGTGGCATAGGCGATCGGAGCAGGATGCTTCGTCTGATCAATGAAGAAGGAGAGTACCTGTAGGTGTTAGACGTACACAACCGACACGATAAGGGTGTGAATGGGGGTCCTACTCGGGCATAGGGATGGAGGCCAAGGTTTCTCCTTCGATGGCAAGAGGAGAAGGGGAGTAGAGGTGATGGAGCTTCTGGAGAAGGGGACTGGTGAGTGGATGGTGTATCGAAGATGGAGGTGGTGTGGCGGAGCTCGGAGAGTGGTCGGATGATGGTGAGATGCATTATGTGCAATAGAGAAAAATAAAAGAAAAACTAGAGAAAGAAAAGAGATGGAGCATACCTGATCGGAGGTAATCGATGACAAAGGAAGTGGTCTTTGTTGAGGCTCCAGTCATCCCTCAACATGCTCGACCATGGCATGAAGCTCGAGCAGCCATTGACGAGGCTCTGCTACCTAGCGATTGTCATGGGTCTATACTTGGGTAAGGGTCATCTTCGCCTCATCAATTTTCCCCTTCTATGTTACCAGAGGGGTGAGAGAAGCTGGGCCAATGCCCATGAAGTGGTGGACGAAGGTTGACGGTGGCAGAGGAGGTGGTTTTAAAGACAAGGATCCAGGCATTACGATGGTGGAGGATATGATTTGCAATGGTAGCTCGGAGAAGATGGAGGCAAGATTAGTGGTAATGATGGATGCATGAATGGCAGAGGAGTTAGGTCCATGACGATGGGTTGTTAGATTGTGGAGAGTCGCGGCCAAAAAAGGAAGTGTCAAGGGCTCGATGAGTATTAAGTGGGGGAGAGGGGGTTGGCTGGAGAAAGGAGATGGGTCCTAGGCCATTGGATCTTGCGATGAACGACCAAGAATGAGGTGTGAGGCGACAACTGGGATTTGATTCGGGAAGGAGATCCAAGGGCAGAGGGCGCTTTGAAGAGTGCAGTTGAGATGAAGGCAGGGATTCATCCTACAGCTAAGAGGAGGTGGGATGATGTGGTGGGCTCTTGATCGAGGGATATGCCTTCATTTAGCAGCTAAGAGGAAGGAGAAAGGGGGTGGCTAGGATGGAAGCGATTGGACAAGATGAATGACCTGGTAAAAGGCAGAGATGGATGGATATGATGGAAGGGAGGGATGGATCTAAAGGTCAAGGAGTAGGTCGAGTGGCGCCAGGAGAAGGGACTATGTTGGTCACCTAGAGGGTGCCATGTGGCTCAATCAGATTATTCAAAAATTGAAAAAGAATAGAAAATAAGACAAAATAAAAGGAAGAAGAATTAACAAAAAGTCAAAATATGAAAGTTGTAGATCTCTATGAGATCTACAAGTTTCATGTTGACCACAAAGTCAAAAGAGATCAAATATACAAGGAAATATTTTTGGAGTTACTCTTAATAGATAAAAATACTGCTTTTAATTGTTTGAGATTTTTTGAAATTTAAATTTCTTTTTATCACAAAACAAATATCTACTATAATTACTTTACTTTTTAGTGGTTTTTAATAGGAAATAAAACAAGGGAAAATAAAGAAAATAATTGGGTTAATAATAAACACAAATTAGGATGAATCATAGGAAGATGGTTTATTGACAAAGATACGGAATTAATGAAGATTTGCAATGAAGTGCTCATCATCCTAGGATAATAATGGAGTATAGTAATGATAAATCAGAGATTCATCAGTACGTAAATTGTATGGACATATATCAATCGATATATGTTATATATTTTTTTGTATTTTGGACATAAAGTAGATACAGTTCAAATATGTATGTGTATAAATCACATAAATACTTTATAGACCAACTTATATATATAATCATTTAGATATACTATATTTATTTCATAGAAAATAAATCAAATATAATGAAAAATGATATTAATATTTTCTACATATAGTTATAAATAAATCTTGAACTATATATTAAGATGGATATTAAAATATGGACAAAGATATATACATATATTGAATTGACAATTCTAGCATTACCTAGTTGAAAATCAATATATATATATATATGTGTGTGTGTGTGTGTATAAATATGATTCGGCTGGAAATCAGATACGAAAATATGTGCACACATACGTATTTGTATTCAGATACACAAAGCATTGTTTAATATTTCTTACTTAGAAGTTTTAAATTGATAGCATTACTTAACACCACCATAACGGAAGGTAATTCTGTGAAAAAATAATTTTATATGATTAGTTATACAATTTTGTATAAATCGTTATATAACATCGTAAGTTTACATGGGTGTCTTTGTAAAGTTCCTTGGAAATTTTAGTGATAATATTTTAGAATCATTTCAACAAAATTATGCAACCAATAAAATTCAATAAATGCTAAAAACTAAAATGATTTACAGTGGCAAAAAATTGGTAAATAATGAGTCGATAGTCTCCCCGAAGTAGAAATTTCTGATTTCATCTCTGCATGTGGGAGGATCGATGCATATGTTGTTTGGGCTGTGAGGTATCCAAAAAAATTTCCTTCGATAGTTTACGCACCACATTTCTCCTTTCCAATGATTAGGTTGTGATTGAAACATGTGCATCCAAACATCCATAGTGGAAAGACAATGAGATTCCCCATTTTGATAAAAAAGGGATATTTACACCCATAATCCATAGTAATTTTCTAATTACCCCAAGAACCCTCGATAATTACGAATTACATCCAGAACACTGAATAACTACTCCGTTCTACACCCATAACCTTCCGTTAGTTTAGTCCATTAACTCAACCAGATAGCTGAGTTAATCTAACCAATCATTAATCTAACGGTTAAGATTAATAAAAAAAGGAAAAAAGGAGGTCGGCTTCCAAGGGAGGGCCTCGACTTGGGCTGGGGGGCGCTCGACCTGCTTTGGAGGAGAAGAACGGGAGCCTGCCGCGGGGGCTCCTTGCAGGGGGGTGTACTCAGCCAGGGGTTGGGGGCTTCGAGCAGGGGTGGGAGGGGATCTGTTCCGCGGGGAGGGAGGGTGGCGGGGCGGAGCAGGGATGTGCGGGGGGAGGGGTTCCGCGGGGAGGAAGGGTGGCGGGGCAGAGCAGGGTTGTGCGGGGTAGGGGGCTTCCGTGGGGAGGGACGGTGGCGGCGGAGCAGGGTTGTGCGGGGGACTTCCGCGGGGAGGGAGGATGGGGGCGGAGCAGGGCTTCGAGTAGGGTCAGCCGGGGGGGAGGGGGGGCTTCGAGCAGGGGCTGACCGGGGAAGCTTCTCGGCCTGAGGGGGGGAGCGGGGGGCTCCCGGGGGAGGGGGCTGGAGCTCGGGGGGGACAGCCCGTGGCGGGAGGGGTAGCTTCTTGGCCTGGGGAGATCCAGGAGGAACCGGGGGAGGGGGCATGGAGCTCGGTGGGGCAGCCAAGGGCGGGAGAGCCTGGAGCTCGCACGCAGGGGGGAGGAGGCATGGTGAAGGGGAGGGTTCGAGCTCGCATGCCGGTGTCGGACGCGCGGGCCGGAGGGAGATGCTTGTCGGGGACACTGAGGACGGAGGCCTTAGGCTTGCCAGGGGGAGGGGACATCAATTTTTTATCTCTAAATGGCATCATATTATAAATAGGATGTATTTTCATGGGCAAAATGGTCAACATATAACTTTTTCCGTCATACTTAACGGAGAATTAGGATGGAACTTCACACGGGATTTTACCATGTAAAGGTTAAGTATTATTTAGGGTTTTGGATGTAATTCATGACTATCGAGGGTTCCTGGGGTAATTACGAAACTACTCAGGGTTATGGGTGTAAATATCCCTAAAAACAAGAGAAACCATCCACTTCAGTACACTTGATGGTATACGATTAATTAAGCAAGAATTTGTAAAAATCGCTTTTGGCCAAGGTCATTTGTACATGTGGCAATATTATTACGGTTGATGTGCCATGAATCCTAACCATCTGATCAAGGTTGAAGAACCTTCATATACACCCTATCATGTCGTATTATATTCCAACAAGATGAGAGTCCACCTAAGAGATAGCCTGGTTATGGACGACCCTTGTAAATCTATGTGTCTTCATGTTTGCATGATTTATGCGTATTTGTGTGTCTTGCGATTCACTACAATTACAATGCTCTTGCAGTATCGAAGACATAATGACATTTCGTTTTGGCAATCCTATTATATTGGAGAGTGTAGCCGTAGAAGGTCCTGTGAATAATACCTTTATCTTGAAAAAAACTTCATAAAAATGTGATGCAATATCTCCATCTTTATTAGAGCATAAACTCTTTAAAATAACACCAAATTGGTTATGTTCCATCTTAAATAAATTTTGACATGATCATTACACATTTATTCTTAATCAAACAAGCACCCATCTTGACTAATCGTAAATATTCTTGAAAATCAATGCCACGGCAAGATTCAATCAACAATGGAACCTCAAGCAATTAAATGAATCATAACTAAAAGCATAAAACTTTTTTTACATAGAAAAGTTCTCTCTCTATGATTAATGAGTCGACCAGCCGTGCCCGGGTTATAATTGATATCAATATCCAAAACAATATTGGAAATTATTTACTCAAGGTTCGAAAACGAAGATGATGCAAATTAATGACAATGCCATAATTGGAACATTTTAACTGTCTTCTTTTATTTACTCAACTAGATAAAATCGAGACACCAATCTTATTCCTACCAATCCTAGCATTTCTCTTCAGTCTCCGTTACTAGATCATAGAAGACACATAACTACATAAGTCCTCGTCAAAATATTGGACTGCAATCTAATTCTTCTATTAAATCACAGATAGAGACAAGATAAAAAGGGTAGATTAGGAACACAGGACCATCACACATGGTAATACTTCATTAACCAGCTACATGGAGAAATCACTACAAGGAAAAGTGATTTACGTGACCACAAATGTGGTCATTATGTAGTCATGATTTGGCGGTAACTTGGATGTAAATGGTTGTTGCAACCATATGTGATTTTAAAATATGTAAGTAGGAACCAGGTCACAAAATCTTAACGACCATGACATGGTCACTAGAGTAGATGAAAGTGTAATTGAACATGGTTGCAAAGTAGAGGCAACATAGTCATAAGAATGACGAAGAAAGTCACAATGTTTTTGCGCTTATGACTACATTGGGACCACTTGCGACTACTGCAGTTGTAACAAGCACCTAGCATTAAATTATAAAAAATCTAAAGAAATGAAAATAAAATTCAAACTAAGAGCTATATTAATTAAAAATGGATTTATAGAGAGATTGATGGAAGACGGGCAACAATCTGCGCCGCCAATCCCTTTTGGATGGCAAATGTAATTCTTCGTAATACAACATCCACAGACTTGGGAACCCTAACATTGTTATGCATAATTTTTTGGACCCTCTTGAGGAGCTCTACCACTTCAGTTGCCAAGAAACCAAATTTATCAAAATCGAAAAGGATGAAAACATGTTGATTGTCAATACAAGCCTTCTCATGCTTAGCAACTTTAACTGATGCAGCTTTCTGTGCAGCTTATCCCAAAACAATATCGCCTCTTATCAAACACACCAATAGAGGAACGACAGTCAAATCAACACATGCATGTTTCCCTCCAATATGCAGCAAATCAAATAAAATATACAACAAGGGGCCGGTTTCCCCAACCCCATATATATATATATATATATAGAGAGAGAGAGAGAGAGAGAGAGATCTGCCAAGGTGCATGTAACTTTACATGCACCGGCGCTTATATCTTCCATATTTTTTTACTTTTTTTGAAAAATACCACCATGTATATTCATCTATATATCCATCCAATATGTCATTCGAATTTCGTCAGAAACAGAGACTCATATGACCTCCATCCAGATCAGGTCGATTACAACAATTCTAAGACCGTTAAAATTACATGTTCTGGATGGAGGTCATAGGAGTCTCTGTTTTTGACGAAATTCGAATGACATATTGGAGGGATATATGGATGAATATACATGATGGTATTTTTCAAAAAAGTAAAAAAATGTGGAAGATATAAGTGCTGGTGCATGTAAAGTTACATGCACCTTGGTGCAAACTCCCCATCCTCACATATATATATAGGGGGCCTTTCAAATGAGAGGTGGTCCTTCCATCCCTAAGGAAGGCCAACGATCTGTGCCATCAGATTCAAATCCAACGGCACCTTCAATTTTGTTGTCCAAAAGGCATTTTGGTCATCAACTTTTTCATTAATTATGCACATTAATATTTCAAAATACTAAATTTAGCTAGTTTTATTTTTGATATTTTTCGCAATATCATATTTAAAAAATATCTAATTTTTTGCTGGACGATATTTTCTGGGGCATATGTTTGTATCTTCACTTATTTTTTTGTAGAATTTAAGGTTCCTTTTGTATTGACTGCATGTTTTTTTGTAGAATCCGTTGTTCATTCAAAAAGTCGTCTGTTATTTGTAAATATTGCATGGTTCTTTGTAAAATATAATTCATATTAGTATTTAATGTGTGGTTCTTTGTAACGATTGTATGGTTCTTTGTATAATAAAATTTGTATAGTTTTTTGTAAAAAAAAATTGTAGTCATTCACGCTTAATTGATGCGAGTATACAAATCAAATTTGTATAAAACAAATCTAAAATGTATATTACACATCCAAAATGTGTAATGCACATCAATATATACAAGATCTATAAAAAATGCAATTTTCATTCGCAACCATTTGATTTGTAAAAATACATTACAAATATGTATAATACATATCAAAATTGTATAATACAGACTAATATTGTATAGTGCACATCAATATTGTATCAAACTGCGAATCATTCTTCATCCAAGACTGGTTGCAACATCGTGTACATGTACCGTCATCCGATCTACGTGTTGTCGTCGTCGTTTGCATGAAGGTCTTCATGGAGGCGACGGAGACGAGGCCTATGATGTACAACGATCAATGAGCGACATCCTCCTCTTCCTCCCATTTTCTGTGCATCCGAGATTATGAAATGAATGATTGAGAAAGATTGGCAGAGATTATAAGGATCATCCCAAATATCAAAGGTGTTGCAATACACATATTGAATATGTGTTCTTTTTCCATGAAATTTATATGTGGGCACAATTTACAAGATACATAATACATGAACGTGGCCCC